>JAJMCI010000016.1:0-121961 GCA_030565705.1 Metschnikowia baotianmanensis
GAAGAAAGAACGGAAAGGCCAAACATGGCTCACCTAAGAAAACTACGCCTCATCAAGAACGCTTTATGGTTTTTACAGGATAGTCTTGCCTTATACCACACCGCAAACATAAGTAATGAAGGACAGCGGGCTATGAATTACTTGCAGTGGAGAAAGGTCCCAGAATCCTCACTAGTGGACAGTTTTCTTCTTCAGAGAGAAAAAGAAATTAGGCCCATGAGGCAGGACGCTTATGTCAACAAAGCACTTTATCGATTGGGTCCCGATAGATACACAGATGAGCAGATATCGAAAATGCTGTCAGACATGTGGAATCGCACTGGGGATCAGACCGAGAAAGGGGTATATGAGGGCATTAATTCCATTTTGGCTCTTCTTTTGGGTCATCACATGCTACTTCGAGGTGATGACAAGAGAAGTCTAGAGATTTCTGATTCGATTTACTCATTAGACACGTCTCGTGGACAGATTCCCGTCTTGGCGTTTCAGCTTTCAAATGATACTAATTTAAACCTAAAGGGACATGCTATATCCATTGGTGCCTGTCGTCATAAGAAGGTGGAAATGTGCTTGATTTCTGCTTTCGCCTTCTCATTGTGGTACCGTTTTGACTTCGAAAATGGGCCACTCTCAGGGCATCAACTTCCCAATTTCTTGGATAAACAAAGTTGGTATCCGCACAAGGTTCTTTTTTTAACTGATCAAAATACAGAAAATGGAGGCGAGATCACTCAATCCCAGGAAACAGAATTGATGCATAATTGTCTTCAGAGTATAGGCTTGACTTCCGAAGACTCATCAATAGTTCTCTCCAATAGAGATAAATTCCAAGGCGGAGGTACAGACACTCATGATATATCTGGACTCGGAAACTATTATCTATCGCCTCTATATCTCGACTACATGCATAAATCGGCGGGGTTCGAGCCAGATGAGCCGTATCTGATTCTGCGTGATACTCAGACCCCGTCCGAATTGCAGAAAATGATTTTTCCATGGCTTGATGAATGGATCGAAAAGATTGAAAATCGTCAATATGCAGCAAAAACAACACATCGTGAAAGAGATGACGTCGCAATCAAATTTCTTAGGATGCTCGAAGCTTTCAGGCCAATCATTATTCAGGACTTAGCTGTGAGAATGGAAACTTCGCCCAACAGTGTTTACTGCCAACATCCCATAACCCAGCATCCCGCGTTCAAATGCTTTGAAAATGAGTTCAGAAACGGGAAACCCAGACCTTCCTCTTCTACAGATATTTCAATGCAGTCTGAGCTATTCTCTGAAATAATTTCCACTACTTGTCTGGCTTTCATATTCATAGGAGATAAATTCGATTCCTCTACTCGAACTATAGCGGAAGAACTCTCTCTGCTCACACAACAGATTTCATTGAATCTGCAAAAGCGTGCCAACGAGCATGATGCACAGATGGACACCTTAGAAACTAAGTGTAAGGAAGTGAAAAGCAGATACAAACACTCAATAGAATTGATGGAAGCTCTAATTTCTAAGGCAGACACCAACCGACAGGAATTGCTTGCTGGATTCGAGGATTTAAGGAGTACGCTTGTGGGTGAACCACCGCGACCTTTATCTAGGCAAGAAATTACTGATACCGCCATAGATATATCTTCAAATCTTTCAAGTCCGATGACTATAGTTTCATCTACATCCACGCCTGACTTTGAGAGCTCTGATTTTGACATGCGACGAAATAACACTTGCCTTGAACTAGGCGAGGAGTGGTTTGAACTGACTGTTTCGAGAACGAGTCTCGAACAAAGAAATAATCTCTACAAGTCAGAATGGAGAAAGACCAGGAGATCTGAGTACAGGAGGAAGCGTGCAGTCTACACTTTCCTATGCCGTTTACAGCTAAAGGTGCCAGGCGCATCCGTGGGTCAATTGTTCTGGCTTCTCGACAGATATAGGGAAAAGAAACATCTAACTCTTGCGTCTCTCATTGAAAAGAAGATCGAGAAGTTGCCAGAGGCAGGAGGTGTTGCTCGTGAGATGATACATGATTGGATCACTATATCTGGGTCCGATAAACAAGAGGCAATTCGGGTGAAGGACTTATTTCCAAGTGCCCAATTTCATTGAGAGCATTTATTTTTTGATTGAACACTATACTAAATAATTGACATCACATACAAACCAACACAGTGGAGCTTCATAGTTTTAGTAGGTATCAACGTCCTCTCCCTTTGCTTTCTTCCGTACCTCCTAAGAATCAAGTGAGTCAGCAACATTTTTCATCTTCAAGCCTCTTCCTGTTATTCTTTCTTTTCTTTTTCGCCATCGGTGGGGCAAAGAGCGATCTATCATCTGATGCACTCGATGATTGGCCACTATCAGAGAAGCTTGAGGTGTCTCCTGAGAATTGGTAAAATTTCTTCCGGATCAAGACAAGTGTCGTATTCATGAACGCTAAACTCGAGAGACTTTAATGCACATGAGTTCATTAACTCGATTGATGATATCGAATCAAGACCTAGGTTTTTCTTTCTCTGCTCTTCTGAACTTGATTCTAGATCCTTCAGGGACTTGGGGCTTGACATATTTCTCAATTAAGCTCACTAGCTAGTCTCAAGGGTCAGGTGGTGACTCGTACGGATAAAAGAGAAATGTTTCCTTGGGCGAAGTATTTCGATCTTAATATGAATGGATTGAAGTTCACCAGCGAAATGATCAGCTTGCACAGGTTCCTGGAGTTATTATCACTAAAAAGTTGTTCCCCCCTTCACGTCATTCCCGGAAAACAATGAAATCATTGTCTCTCTGTGTAACTATGTACATGCTATTATAAATGGGGTAACAACAATAACAACGGCAAGTACGGTAATGATGGGGTAGGTTCTGGATTACTCCTTGAGCCATTGATAAGCTTGTGGTGAGACACGACCGTTTTTTTGTAGAACCATTTGTAGCTCAAAAGAATCATGTATGTCCAACCTCATTTGAATCATATCACGTTCAGTGAGAGCTCACTGTCTCTCTGTGTATTTTAGCATGAGCTTTTTATCTGCTCGTCTTCCGACTGAGGCATGTCATTACTGAATAACACATACGATTCAATCGAGTAAATAATAGATTCCAGGTCTTGGTCGTCATTGTTTAAAGTGAAATTCTGTCGTCGATGCTCCACAATTTGAATGTCAACCCCTCATAACTTATGCCTGAACTTCACCCATTGACCTATTGCTAATACAATGGGCGATATTCCATGAGTGTCATAAACCTTCACTACTATATTCAGACAGTAGAATTTAATTTTAATCATGGATTTATTAGAATAGAAAAAAAGAATTGTCATTATTCTGCGTTCTTAACCCATCCACCCCATCAGTGTGATACCAATCTGAGGAGGCAGCTGAACAATCTCCGTTTATACCACCTCGCCGAATCTGCCCCTTCCCCGCACAAAACGAGGTGAGAAACACAATGAACTGTCGCCACATGACGTAATTTCAACTCACTCACATTATCAGAGACAAGAACTTAGAACAAAGAAGTGTCGTTGTGAAAAAACGCATTTTTCAACCACTCGTGCGCCATATTTCCACAATTTGCAGTCGCGCCTGCCCTCCCACCCGTGCACCACGCTCATGCGCGAAAAACTCACCTCCAGCCTCCCAATACCGAAATTCCATTACTAACTCACGTTCATTGTCCTCCAAAAACACCCCAAATCTTCAAAAAAAAAAATGGAGATAGACTCTGCCGATGCCGGGCCTCGTGTCACGATCAGACAGACCGAGCGCGACCGCGTGGACTTCATTTTGCGCGGAGTGGACCTCTCACTTGCAAACTCACTCCGCCGATCCATGCTTGCAGAAGTGCCCACCATCGCCATAGACTTAGTCGAAATCGACGTCAACACGTCCGTTCTAGCCGACGAGTTGCTCTCCCATAGACTCGGACTAGTGCCTTTGTGCAGCGAAGGCATCGAAAACTTGCTGTACTCACGTGACTGCACGTGTGACCAGTACTGTCCCAACTGTTCCGTAAAGCTTGAACTCACCGCCAAGTGCGACTCCGACAGCACGATGAACGTGTATGCTTCTGATTTGGCGAAGTTCCACAACGGCTCGAAATTGGGCGACCCCGTGGTCAGAGACCCGCAGCAGCGTGGTCCCTTGCTCTGCAAATTGAGAAAACACCAGGAACTAAGGCTCACGTGCATTGCCAAGAAAGGAATCGCCAAGGAGCATGCCAAGTGGTCGCCCTGCTCTGCCATTGGGTTCGAGTACGATCCATGGAACAAGTTGAAACACACGGACTACTGGCACGAGGTGGACGCCGAGGCAGAGTGGCCCAAATCCGCTAACTGTGAGTGGGAGGAAGCGCCAGATCCAGAGGCACATTTCGATTACAATGCCAAGCCGGGCAACTTCTACATGGACGTCGAGACCGTGGGCAACTTGCCGCCCAACGAGGTCGTGGTGCGTGGAATCGAGACCTTGCAGTTGAAGCTTGCGGGCATTGCTGTAGAACTTAATAAGGACTCCGTCGAGGCCAACGACGCCGCCGCAGGAGGCTTCACTACATACGGCCGCTCGCCTGCGGGCGCCAACGGCGACTCGCCTGCTAACGGGTACGCCTACGGCGAGGGTTTCGGGAACTCGGCATGGTAGTGTGTATTAATACTGTACGATAGAGAAAGAAAACGAAAACGAAAAGATACGCTGATACGAACGTCGAGGTATTTGTAGACGGTGTAGGAGGATGGTGTAGGAGCTGCTGCGGTGAGAATTGTTAAAATAGTGCGAGAATTTGGGGGAAATGGGCCCTAGGACTAGTGGTCAAGACTTCTAGAGTTAGCCTCCTATTAGTCTGGTACCCTCGCCTTAAATTGTTCTTCGTATCATTCTACTAATCATCCGAGGGGATCACCGTAAAACCTTTTTTCTTGTTGTTCTATTTACATTCTTCTGGCATCGATGCCCGTCTATCCGCTTCCATATTGTCCATAATACTTCAACCACATCACATCCTTCCTACCAGTCTTCCATCTTTCTTCAATTCCTCATGCCCTCTCCAATTACCCATATTCTCTCCTTTTACGCACGCCAGTTCACCACGTCCTCAAACTTCACCAACTCGCCGCCGAAAATATCAAGCGCACTGCCAAATGTCAAGTCGACTTTTCCTCCACTGAGCTTGTTCACCAAGTCCAAATCAGAAACCAGCTTCGCACCTCCAGCATAGACGATTTTCCCTCCGAAGTCTGGGGGACACCACTCGCCCAATTTGCGTACGAGATCCTCGTCGATGCCTCTGCAAAGACCCTCCACATCCGCGGCATGAATGAGGAATTCGTCACAGTATTTTGCCACTTTTGCGAGCAATTCAGCACTGAGTTCGCTGTCGGTCAGGGTTTGCCACTTATTGATGGATACCACCCACTTTTTCAGCTGCTCCCCGGCAACTTCTCTACAACTCAAGTCCACAATCAACCGCGACTTCCCCACTAGGTTCGAGATCTTCTCGAGCTTTTGCCAGTCAAGCACAGTCTGGTTTTCTTCGTTTTTTGAAAAAAGCCAGCTCGTGACGATCACATGGGATGCACGGTGGGTGTCGAGCCATGTAAGAGCATTCTCGTCTGTGATTCCTCCTCCAACTTGTAAATTGCCTGGCCATGTCGCACATGCAAGTTTCGCCGCCTCGTCGTTCGCTGGATTGGTCCCGAGCTTGATCACATGACATCCAGCGACATTGTGGGTTTTATATAGTTCTGCATAATGAGAAGACGGTTTCGTGGAGACAAAGTTCTCCTTGGTCTCGGCAGAGTGCTGCGTATCGTCTGCAGTGAGAGAGCCTCCTACGATTTGTTTCACCTGGCCCGAATGTATATCGATGCACCCTCTGAAACGTGTCATGATGTGCTATTATTTTGATTTGTTTATTTTTGGATACTGCTTTTAAGTTTGTGGCAGGGATTCAGAGAAAAGAGAATATAAGTCACTCGGCCTTTGCGATAAGATCTAGTCCAGTGCGAATCGAGTTTTTCAAGGCCGTGGGGCTAATCTGAAGCGAATGTACAGGGCCACAATGATGAGGAGGCTCAGGAAACACGGCACAAAAACGCATATACATCAACCTAGAAAAAAGTGAAAGTCTCCATAAAAAGGTCAGAATACCAATTCAGAAATCCAGCTGGAAAACGCCTCTTTTTCAAAATGAATAATCAAATTTGTGCTGGAATGTCCATTGTCTTTTATCACGCATTCGGTTTGGGATTCGCCCCGCGGTTTACGCGAGGCCCCAAAACCGAAGAATGCACATAGCCAGCTCGGCTCATCGGGCTCATCTCGATCCATCTATCTTGTTTAGGCCACTGCACTAACATTCTCTCGTACATTCCCATCCATAGTATCCATATAGCAAATAACACAATGTCGGACGATTACTTGGAGATCCAGAGGCGCAATTTCGAGGCCCAGTTCGGGTCTCTAGAATCGATGGGATTCGAGGATAAGACCACCCGAAATGAAACCAGCGATAGCGAGAGCGGCTCGGGCTCAGGCTCAAACTCTGATTCCAGTATGATAAACTCGTCCAGTGAAGACGAGGAAGAGTTTGGTGGGTTTGACAGCGATTCCGGCGACGAATCCACGCAGAACAGGGACCCTCTATCTAATACAGGCAAGTCTGCCGTGACGCCCAAAATCGCCAGTGTAGTCAAACCGAAAGTCATTCTGCTCACAGATCTGTTCACACCCACGTTCACGTCCAAAACAGACCGCAAGCAGGCGAAGTTGGCCAGATCCGGCCGGGTGCCCACGATACAGGAGCAGGAGGAAAAACAGAGACAGTTGAACAAGCTCACGAAAAAACAGCAGCAGCAGGTCGCCAAGGAGGACCTGGAGAACTTGGAGAACGATCTCAAACTCCAGCGGCTCTTGAGCGAATCGCATATCTTGGCCCACAATGTCGAACACTCAGGTGCAGACTTGACACTCCAGACAATTGACTACGAGGCGCCCGTGGGAAATGCCAGGCGGCGGATCTTGGACCAGCGGATCAGAAACGTCGCCGCAGTCAATTCCGGGACCCAGGGACTTCCGAAGAAATTGGAAAAAATGCCCATGGGGATGCGGAAGGGTATGATCAGGGCACGTGACGGCCGCGTGGCCGAGTACGAGCGTGAGGCGAAAGAAGCAGGCATCATTTTGTCCCGTGTGAAGAAGGGCGAGGTCAGAAACTTGGACCAGGGTCGCGGTGCCACGTTGGCCAGCGACAGACTTGGTGTGGGCAAAAAACAGGGCAAGAAGATCAGAGATAGAGGGCTTCGGATCCAGAGTGTGGGTAAGTCCACGCGGAATGGGCTCCGGATCTCGCAGCTGGAAATCGACCGTGTCAATGGTCTGGGCAACAAGCGGAGGAGATGAGAAAAGGGGCAAAAGTAAGGGTTTTGTATATAGACAGGTGGAGTTTGGGGTTCATGGGGGGAATCTAAGTGTGGTATCCGAGTACTTCGCTGAAGTGCGAGTATACTGAAAATCAATTGAACGTTTGGACAATCTTGAGTCCATGTTGAAGTATTATGTTAGACGTTTTTCAGGCCTGTTGTTGTTTTCATTTGTTATCACTGTGTGGACCATATGACTTCTTTCTTGGGTAAAAGAATGGAGAGATCGAAGAGATGTCCCCATTAGGACAGGAGTAAGACGCTCTGAAAGAGTAGTATAAGGCTCATCAACAAGAACTAGATCTTCAACCAAGAGGCGCCATGTTTCTCAAGGTAGAATTGTTCCAGTTGGATCGAAAACAGCACCGAACTTCAATCCGTACAATCTCTTGTCTTGAATCCATATGTTCCATCCTTTCGAGAGCTCTCTGTACGTAAATTCTTGTCGAATCAGCACGTTCTCAAACTTTCAGTAATCAGGTTTTACGCTTCATTCATGGCTCTCATATCAATGAATACGTTAGCATAGTCTACCTCGAAAAAGAAGTTGTACTTTTCTTAAGTGGCTGCTAAAGCCCCATTTTGTTTGCAACCTCACCGCTGAAATGCAGGATCCACGGTTACGTTCCGCAAAACAAAAACAAACGTCACGTGATACCATCGACGCCATCCTTATCACATCAACGAGACACACCGAAGCTTTTCAATCACACAAAAAGATAAGGGAGAAAAATAAAGGTTGACGTCATTTAGTTGACTCTAACTGTTTAGTCTTCTCTCTTTCAACAGCTATTTTGTGCGTTTTTACACGAAGTAACAGGCAACTCCAGCGAGACTCGCGTCAATTCTCCAGATCTCACAGACGTCTCACGTGCACGCAGAGCACCATAACGTAACCAAACTAATACCCCCGTCACATCCAGCACAAACGCAACCATTCATTCACAATCTAGAGCAAATTCATACTTTCTGGAAAAACAAACCCCACACATTATATTAGAAAATCTCTCCACGCCATGTCTGTTCTTCCCAAGAAAAGAGCTGCCAGCAAACAAACGGGCCGTGGCAGTACCCTGATCCTCCATGATCTCTCACATAAAGGCCGGGTTCTTTCCGAAAGATCGGTTTCTGGAACAAAACGAAAACCTCTGAGTGCTAGGTATGTCAGCCGAGGCGACATGTTTGTGTCCGCCGAGGACGCAGAGGCCAATCTGTCGTTTGCCGAGGACGCCATCCATTTCCACGAAAACAAGTCCACAATCATGCTGAACTTCGAGGAGTGGATCAAACTTTCAACCGACAACAAGATCACGCTGAAAAACTCGTGGCACTTTGCATTGATCGACTATTTCCATGACTTGAACGTGATCAAGGACGGCGACAACATCAATTTCCAAAGAGCCCTGGCGACCCTAGACGGATGTGTCAAGATTTACCTGAGCAGAGTCGAGTCTGCCGCATCCGAAACCGGAAAGTTGTTGAGTGGCCTAGCAACGAAGAGGGGCCAGCTGGAGCTCGAACAAGCAGAGCTGGAAGGTGAAAATGACGACGACGACGATCCAGAAGCAGCCTCGGGAAAGAAAGAGCGTCGGGTGAACCGTATAGTCGAGCTGACTTTGGTGCCGTTTGAAGCCATCCAGATCAAGAAGTTAGACCAGGAATTGGCCATCGATCCTCTCTTCAAAAAAGCGCTAGCGGAGTTCGACGAGGGTGGTGCCAAGTCGTTGTTGCTCAACACTCTCAATATCGATTCGTCAGGACGCGTGGTTTTCGATGCCACGACCAACCCAATGAATTCTGAAACCGCGGAAAACGCCGAAGAAACGGAGGAGTCCTCTGATGAGATGGACGTCGATTCTGAGAAACCGCCGCTCGATCTCTCTTCACTCCAGAGAATCTTGTACGAGGAAACAGACGACCTCGGCACCCTCGAGATATCTCCCTCTATGAACCAGTTGAAAGCAGTTTTGAGTGATGTGAACAAGGCCAGGTCGATCTTGACCGACGTCAACAGCAAATTCTTGGCTGAGGAGGAGGAAGAGCGCAATGCCTTGCTATCACAACCCGAGCAGGCGTACCCCGACTTTGACATGGGCATGGACTTCGAGGACGACCAGGAACTGCCCGATGGTGATCTTGCAAGGTACGAGGAAGAACTACATAACCAGCTGTTTGGACCCACACGCGAGGAAAGCCCAAGCACCGAACCGCACGTCGTGGCCAAGGAGGTCGTGCTTGACCAGGACTTGATGGCGTACTTCGACGAGCGCATGAAAACAAACTGGAGAGGGCCCGAGCACTGGCGTGTGACTGCGCTCAAAAACTCCAAATCGTTTGGCCAGAGTCTCCAGAGTGCCCAAGCAGCACCTGCGCCTGATCAACCTGAGGCACCCAAAAAGCCGCCGAAAGAAAAGGTCCTTATAGATTTCTTCGCTGAGGATGACGAAGACGAAGTCGAGGATATGTTCCGCAAACACAAAAGCCCGGCACACATCATGAAACGGCCCGAGGACCGCCGCAGCGAGACCAAACATCTTTTGCCGGACGACATCCAGTTCAATTCCCGGAAATTGGTCACGCTTTTCCTCAACCCCAGCAAGACGATCATGACGTTTTCGTCGCGCGCCAAGACGCCTGTTGCCGCCATCTCAACCGCAGAGCCGGGGGAAACCGCCTACACTGACGAGCAGTATTTCGCCAACATGTACGAGGAAAGAGAGAATGATATCGCCGAGGAAGAAAGGCAGGAGAAGCTTGCGCTTTCGTTCCACCAGGCAGAAATGGAGGACGACAACTACGGGGGCGTGGACTTCAACGACATTCTCGATGGAGGCGATGCGCCGTTGCAGGAGGATCTCGACGATGTCAAGGAGGACTTCAATAGCCAGGTGTTTGGCCGGAAGTCCAGGCCGGAGTATGTGAACTATTCCCGTGTGGCCAAGAGAGTGGACATCAAGTTGTTGAAGGATAATCTCTGGAACTCCATCAAGGTCGAGGAGGACGAGAACGAGGGGGCTCCTAGGCAGCTGGCGTCGCCTGAACCAGGCCAACTGGAGGACCAGGAGGAGAAACAGAAGAGCTTCAAGGAGGTGGTCGATGTGATTGGAACAATGTACCGCCCCGAGGAGAAGAAAGACTTGTCTACGAGTTTCTGTTTCATCTGTCTTTTGCACTTGGCGAATGAACATGGGCTTTCTTTAGAAGCCACCGAGGAGCACGACAACATGGTTATCTCCGGGTTCTGATCTTAGGTGTGTTCTGTCTCTAAGGTATCTGAAACTCTTTGGTGTGTTGCACTAGACTCAAGAATTATGGAATCTTCAAAGGGTTCACCGGTGTGTTCGTTTCTCGCGTATACACCAGTGTTCGCACTCGGTTGTTCAGAGAGTCACACCGAAAAAAGGAGTATCTTATTGCAAGCCCACCTCTTTTCTGCCTCGCACTTTTATGTTTTCACCTCCAAAACATGGATCATCAAGAATGGGGGTCATCAAAGGTCACACAGGTCGAGCATCTTGCGTATACCGGTTCTTGGCATTTTCTTCTACACCATTAGAAAATATTTTTGTTTTCCTTACAAGTCTGGGTCAACCCAGGCAAAGGTCAACAAAACCGAAAGAAAAAAAAAAGAGTATCTCAATCGATATATGAATGGATGTGGGAATGTATAAACATAGATTCTACCACCACTCAACTATCGTGAAATCGCCACTTTTTTCTGTGTTTTGCAGCCACCGGTGCGCACTCTGAACCTTTTTTTTTTTTGAACTTCTGAGGCAACGGAACGCGCTTGGGGCCGCTTGGTGCGCGCACGCCTTCCACGGGCTTCCTACATGTCACGAGCGCTCTCACAATACTTAACCGTTACGCCTCCCACCAAAAAACATGTTCGGTGTTGCCAGACACCCATTCCGCCAGATGTCGCGTTTGGCCATGGCGCCTGTTTTCAGCAGGCGTGCTTTTTTATCGGCCGCCGCGTTTTCGACCCCCGGAATCACTACGCTTAGCCGCCGCTGCGCCTCCACATCCACGATCACATTACTTTCCAATATGGAGCAGGCCGCCAACAGCGACTTGGGTAACCCCGCCGTACAGGAAGAATTCTACAAGAACTTGCTTGCAACGAACTACCCGCAGATCGTGGTGCAGCGGTTCGAGACCCCCGGCATCGCCACAAGCCAAACATGCACACAACTCTACATCGAGGCGTTGAAGAAAACGGGCCAGAAGGCCAAGGCCGAACAGGTCGCACGTGACTTGGCTGCCGGCACCGCCTCTTCTGTCTCAGCCGGCTCGGCCCTGGGGTTTTCCGGCTTGTCCGGAGGCGCAGGGTCACGCACAGACCCCGTACATGTGGTAGTAAGTGAGAGCGGCTTCACCATCTTATCGAAGTGGCTCAAGTGGTTGATTCCCATCGCTCTTCTCTCGTACGGCGCTTCCAACGCATTCAACTACTTTGTGGAAAACGGCACCATTTTCCGGAACTCCGAGGTTGCAAACAAGTCCGTGGACGTCCTGCACTCGACCGTGAAGTTCGACGATGTTCAAGGCTGCGATGAAGCCAGAGCCGAGTTGGAGGAAATCGTCGAGTTCTTGAAAGACCCCTCCAAGTTTACTGGCTTGGGCGGAAAGTTGCCCAAGGGTGTGTTGTTGACCGGTCCTCCAGGTACAGGAAAGACGTTGTTGGCACGTGCCACCGCCGGAGAGGCCGGTGTTCCTTTCTTCTTCATGTCCGGGTCCGAGTTCGACGAACTATATGTCGGAGTCGGTGCCAAGCGTGTCCGTGAATTGTTCACGCAGGCCAGAGAAAAGTCGCCCGCCATCATCTTCATCGACGAGTTGGATGCGATTGGAGGAAAGAGAAACCCCAAGGACCAAGCCTACGCCAAGCAGACTTTGAATCAGCTTTTGGTGGAGCTCGACGGCTTCTCGCAGACAGAAGGAATCATCATCATTGGCGCTACCAACTTCCCGGAGTCGTTGGACAAGGCGTTGACCAGACCAGGGCGTTTCGATAAGGAGGTTGTTGTGGAGTTGCCCGACGTGCGTGGCCGTGTGGACATTCTCAAGCACCATATGCGCAATGTGGAAACCGCGGAAAACATCGACCCCACCATACTAGCGCGTGGAACCCCTGGCTTGTCTGGAGCCGAGTTGATGAACTTGGTCAATCAGGCCGCCGTGCGTGCCTCCCAGCTTTCTGCGTCCGCCGTTGACATGACACATTTCGAGTGGGCTAAGGACAAGATCTTGATGGGTGCCGCCAAGGAGAAGATGGTGATCACCGAAGAGGCGAGGAAAAACACCGCCTACCACGAGGCTGGCCACGCCATCATGGCCATGTACTCACCAGCCGCCACACCTTTGTATAAAGCCACGATCTTGCCAAGAGGAAGAGCGTTGGGCGTGACTTTCCAGTTGCCCGAGATGGACAAGGTCGACATGACGAAGAAGGAATGTTTCTCGAGACTCGACGTTTGCATGGGTGGAAAGATTGCCGAAGAGATGATCCACGGCCCAGAAAATGTTACCAGCGGATGCTCCTCCGACTTGTCCAGTGCCACGGGAATGGCCAGAGCCATGGTCGCCTCCTATGGAATGAGCGACGTCATTGGACCGGTGAGATTGAGTGACGACTGGGAGTCGTGGTCGCCAAAGATCCGTGACATGGCCGACAACGAGGTCAGAAGCTTCCTCATTGAGTCTGAACAGAGAACGAGGAGGATGCTCAAGGACAAGAAGACGGAGTTGAAGAGACTCGCAGAGGGCTTGCTAGAATACGAGACCTTGACCAAGGACGAGATGGAGAAGGTGGTCAAGGGCGAGAAACTCAATAAAGCAAAGACTGTGAGCAACACCGTGATCAAGTCGGCGGGCAGTGGGAGATTGGAGGTCATTGGCGACCTGGCTCCCATTTCTGCGGACGTATAATCGTCACTACCGGAGAACTAATACCTAAATACTTGTAGATTAATATGTACTTACTAAACGACATAACACTGAAAGTTTGATCGTTTCTACGGAAAAATGATTCAAAATATTTGTAAATTAATTTGTGTCAAACACTATAAACTGAACCTATGTTCGGGTACCAACCCCAGTCAGTCTACATGCATGTATAATGTTGGTACTCGATTTACTGCTGCCCGTTCTGGAAGAAGTTGGACAACTGGGCGCCCAAGTTTCCGCCATTGTTATTTTGGCCGCCGTAGTTGGGGGCGCCGTAGTTCTGTGGGGGTGCGTATCCCAGAGGAGGCATCTGGCCCATCTGAGGGGGCATCTGACCCATCTGACCCATCTGACCCATTTGTGGAGGCATTTGAGGAGGAAAGCCGCCCTGGGGCGCTGGAGGTCCTTGGTTGTTGAACAACCCGCTCAATGGATTGGGGCCCTGTGCATAGCCTCTGAAATCCTGAGGCCCGCCTCCAACATGGGCCTTGGCGTACTGATCGTCTGACTCGCCTGGTCTGTTGGATTTCGGCCCGTTTCTCGTGGAGTTCGTGGGCATCTTCTTGGACATGGCCTTGGACGAAATGCCCGTTCCGATCTCGATGTCGGGCTCGTCAATCACGATGCCGCTTTCAAGAGGAGCGCCGCCGGTGCCTCCCCACTGTGCAGAAACAACCCACTGTCTGTCGGCGTCGGTCAAACGCTGGATGGGAATGATGGAGATTCCGTGCTGGTAGTTGCAACAGTCTCTGGGCCCGAAACCAACACCCCAACGCGTTCTCAAGGGCAACGACCCGTCCTTGTTGAACGACTGGATCACCTGCTCGGCCTCCTTTCGGGAGTACACCTTGACGAACGCGTGCTTACGTTCGCTGTTCAAAATCACCGACTGCACAATTGCATGTGGTCTCAAGTAGGATGCAAGCTCCTGCTCGTCCATGCCACGGGGCACACCTCCCACAAACAACGTTCTGGATAAGACCTTGAACGAGCCCTGGGGCAACGAGTTGTCGAAGCCCATGTTGCGCGGACGGAAGTTGGGGTTGCCTGGAACATTCATCTCGCCCTCGGGACCGAAGTTCTGAGGACCAGGACGGCCATGCTGCTTTTGCTGGTTGTGGTTGTCGTAACCGTTGTTTCCGTGGTTGTCATGGCCGCCGTTGTTGTCGTAGCCGGAGTTGTTGTTATCGTACCTGTTGAAACGATTCTGGGGAGATCTGGACCGGTTTCTGCGCGAGTACCCGCCGAGATCGTCACGTCCACGTCTGTCATTCTGGTAGCCCAGGTACTCGTTATAGTGCGCGTGTTTCTGGCCTGCACCCTGGGGGCCTTGTTGGCCATGTTGACCTTGTTGACTTTGTTGGCCGTGCTGGCCATGATGTGGGCCCTGGCTTCCATGCTGGTTCTGTTGCTGGTTCTGTTGCTGGTGCATATTAGAAACAGGTGGCATACCTTGGCCTTGAGGCGCTGGAGGCATCTGAGGACTCTGGCCATTGTTGCCCTGCATTTGCTGCAACATGTTGAAGATAAACTCCTTGTTTGCTTGCTGCGGCTGAGCCTGAGAAGCGGGGGGCGAGTTCATCTGCGCCTGGCCCACGGGAGGGGTGCCGTTGCCGGCCAAAGCCGATAACTGCGAGAGGATGTTGGTGGCATTCAGCGCAGGAGCCGCGGCGGAGTTCTGAGGCACCGGCGTACCGCTTTGAGGCGGAGTGGGTGTTTCAGTTTTCTTCGCCAACGATGCAAGTGCCAGCAAGATGCTTCCAGAGTCCTGGGCGGCACCCACGTTGGTGGGTGCTGCAGGAAGAGAGCTAGGAGGAGCACCGGAGCCTGTTGGGGCAGATGCAGGCGCGTGAAGGTCGCTCTTCTTATTAGGAGGAGAGCCCTTAGGCGTGAGAGAGTCGAAATGCTTCCTTCTGATCGCAGAGATGGTCTCTGGACTGAAAGTCAGCGCACGCTCCCAGATATCCACGAGCTTACTGATCTTCGACACAGTGCCGGGCAAGATCAGCAACTCCATGGCGTCGTCTATGAGCGATTCCACCAACTGCCCGATCCGGTAGACACCGCCGGCAAAAGAACCCTCAGGGGCCTGGGCGTTGATTTCCTCGTTGCGCTTCTTTGCTTCGTCCATATAAACTCTTACGATGGAGTCCACCACGTATAAAGCGCCCAACTTGTGCGAAGAGGGGATGGCTTTACAACTGGAGTACAATACAGTTAAGAGCTGAGACTCGTCGGCCACGTGTTTCACTGCCAAGTCGGTCAATTTCTTGATACGCGTGCCGGACACACCGGGGGCCCGCAAGGTGGCCAACTCTTTCAAAGTGTTTTCGAATACTTGGATTTCGGACATGGCTCAAAACTAGCTCGATTGCTCTTGCTGTGTCAACGGAAGTTCTAGGTTTACTGCAACTCTGAGTCGGATCCTCCTGCTACTTGAAGAGATCACTTATCAAAGAACGTCAGAAAAAAATTAAAAAGTCACAAAGATTTTGTATCACAAAGATTTTGCTTCACCAATTACAGTACTTTACTTTACAACCTCGCAGATAAAATATCGTTCAGGGTTGGGGATACTGATGAATTCGGGGAGTTCGCCTTTGGAGAAAAAAAAGGTAAATTAGGATGTTTCAGAGGGGGGGATTTGGCACTAAGAGAATAATTCGGGTCTGAATGGGAAAAGATTCTGATGGGATTTTTCAAGAGAGGTGGCTAGCGTTATGTACTATAAAAAGCTCGTAGGGGCCACTTTCGAATGTGCTGGTGCTTTTGTGCTCGACAAAAAAAAATCGGTAAAATGATGGGCCATCTCGCCGCTTATATACTGCGCGGGTACGCGCACGACCTGCTCATGTGGGCCGGTTTCATGTCTGCACAAGCGCAAAGGGCATGGGTCCGGTATACTAAATACGCCGTGTGCGTGACCACATTTACGCCGGTCTCCATGTGGAAAAAATTCACTGCACAATGATTAAACCCCATCTTTGGGACCAGCAAAAGCCATGTTGAAACAAGGGTTTATCCGATGGAACTCCACCGCGGCCGCCACGGCGCCTGTGAAGATCCAGCTGACGCTTTTGTTGCTGAGAATTCCCGTGGTCACTGCCGATTTGCCCACCTTCCAGCAGCAGTACTACAAGTACCAGAACGAGCTCTGGAGAAGATTGATGTGGACTTTTCCCAAGTGGTTTTACTTTAAAGAGGGCACTTTGTCGGAGCAGAGGTACAGAGAATTAAATAAGGATCCCGTTTTCAATAACCCCAACCTTGAATTCAAGGGCGGAAGACCGGAGATCAGACACCAGAGAGATCGAAGATTCAAGCAGGAGATCTCGTTACCTAAAACTTATAAAGAGGGCGAGGAGACCACGCAGGCAGACACCATGTCCCGTAAAATCGTGCCTAACTCGAGAGTCACCGATGCCGACAAGAAGAACGACGAGCTGTCCTTGGAGAGAAAGTTGGCCCGCACATTATACTTGGTGGTCAGTGAAAACAAGGGTCAAACATGGAAGTTCCCCACTTTCGCCAACGAGGGCCAGCCGCTACATACCACAGCCGAGACCGGTCTCTACACTCTTGGTGGAGAGAAAATCAACTATTTCAATGTATCCCCCAAGCCATGTCACGTGCGTTCCGAAGGTGACAATAAGGCGTTTTTCATTAAGCTGCACATTTTATCTGGAGACTTCCAGCCTGCAAACGGCATTACACACAAGTGGTTGGCCAAGGATGAGCTTGCTTCCTACTTGGATCAGCTGTATTTCGAGGAAGTCAGCCATTTGCTCAGTGAGGTGTAAGGTAGGAGATGGTATATGTACATAGACAATAATACGTAAATATAAGGTGACAAAGTGTCCGGGGATTTTATTGATTATGATTGCTCATGAGGGATCATGCCGTTCTCGTTAATGTAGATTGGTTTAGATTGATTCTGACTGAAGGTGAACATACAGGGGTAATGTTCAGACCTGAAATTGGAACGATTAATTTCGCTTCTTTTAATCAATATACATCCACTGATACTATCGATAGATCAGCTGCACCTATAAACACACCCTTCTATTTTCCACCATATTCTGATACTCACAAGTCCTTCTTGCCCCGGATCACCTGCTCGGCGGCCCAGATTGAGCGGTCAAGCACCGCGCCGACGGTCAACACACCAGCAATGGAACTGATGACACCCAAAACAAAGCCAGACCATGTTTTCGCATACTCCTCCCTATTAATTATTTTCATGGGTGAGATGTCAAAGTGGAAAAACGCGCCAGGCACGCCGCCTTGTGCATGCAAGGTGTTCTGGTGGTCGTCGTCCCTGCCACCAATGATGGGTCTATCGTGCGTGATGACCGAAAACTGATTGGTGTCTACGGGCGGTTTGCGGTTTTCCAAGAACTCCACTCTTGTGGAAACAACAGACACATAGTACAGTGCCACGTGTTCCTTGGAGTCGATGTTGAAAGTGTATCCGTCCAAGGGAGAGATCGAAGGCTGCTGGTCCTCTTCTTCAGGAGAGGCCATGTTCCACAAAGACCCTGGGTCCTCGCCGAAAGAGAGGTGGTTGATTTTGTGGCTGAGCGAAAACTTGTCCTTGTACTTTCTCCACAACGACAAGTCGTGAGAGTGTCTGCCCTTCGCGGAAAATGGTGTTCCAGGTGCAAAGTGCAAGTTACCCGAGATCCTGTTCACTTTCGCCGATCCTTTCACCCGGCAGCCCTCGTTGTTCTGGATCCGCTCCTTCATTTTCGTCACGTACCCTTCGCTTTCACACTGCGCGATATCTGTACCGTCGAAAAACCCCCACTGCTTCGTGGCATAGGCCAAACGCACAGATTCACATGTATTGCAACAGTACCTGCCGTTGTCCAAAGCACCGTAACAAGAGCCACAGGGTGATCCGGCCTGTCTCTCTTCTTCGGTCAAACCTTTACATTTTTCCTCGAGCTTGTCTACACCGGACAAAATGGGCAAGTCGTCCTGTACTTCCTGGCCCAGCGGGAGCACGCGGAAAATGTCGAACCCAGACGCAAAAAGGTCGAGGTGCAAGTCGCCCGTGAGGTCCAAGATATCAAGCGTGAGCACTCCACAGGGGATGTTGGGAAACGTGATGTCCACGTTGATTTCAAGCTGCTTGTTGACGTCTCTGTTGACCACAAGCTCGGGTCTAATGACGACACTCGTATAGTCGTAGTATTCGTTTCTGATCAAAAGCATTACGATCAAAACACATACCATGGTGATCAAGCCACCCAGAGCAGTTTTGACACGTGCATCCTCGACCGTCTTGGCGAAAGCGTCAAGCGAAATTAACCTAGGGCCCGATGACGACATAGTGAGATGTGTAAAGTTAGAGGATAGATGTTTTTTTGTTAGTTGATATGAAAATCGCCCAAATTTCAAAGATTTAGATGGCTATCCCTGATATATTGAAAAACTAACTCCGAAATCCCGTGTTTGTGTGAATGTTCGGGGTTTTCGTTCTTGTGAATGGGTCTGGAGGGACGCGATACGTGGAGCACTTATCGGTAGATCTCAGTACAGCTAGTTCGGTCTTGATGAATGAGAACTAGTTAAATTTCCTCGAAAGTGTGGAGTTTGAGATTGCGAAATATTATAACTCCCCTTTTCGTTCCAATGCCGGCGAGTGCTTTTTCACAGATCTTGACTCGGGTGGAGAATACGTAAGTATGGAGAACTTCGTGTCTAATGAATAAAAAAGATCGCGCGTTCGCCGGCTAGCCCGCTTACGAGGAAACTGGTGCGTGTTTCGGCAATCATGGGGATCGAGATGAACAATGAAGATTTTGTTATTCCAGGGAATATTTAAAGATCAAAGGATTGTTGCAATTTTACTCTATTTTTATATTTTCTGTAATTACTTGATATGCTCGGTATGATGGGCTACCTAGAGTGTACTGGATATAACGGCCCTTAGCCATTAGCAAAGGTGGCACAATGTGGAGTACAATCAAAACAATGTATGAAACAAGCTGGCTGGGAGAAAAAAAAAGTCCTTTCTATTTTTTTCAATTGTACATCAACATGGAATCTCACATACCTTTCGGTTCTCTGCTTTGCATTGCTTTACATTGGCCACGCGAAAGGAGCATTCATCATTTTTTGCCTCACTCGCATTTAAGAATCACGCTTCACGTTTACTTCAAAGCTATGGAGAGACATTTTCCAGGATCAGTTTTCCTTTTTGTTTGTTATATTGAAATTCCTATACACTCTAGTGTTCCAGTACTTTTCCTCGTATACTCTCGCATGCCTTAAATTAAATCTTGAATTCTCAGGGAACTAATAAGATTCGAGTAAACTGGAACTATGGTAGACATTTTTTGGTTTTGCACGTATTAATGCCAATGTCTGAAAAGGTCTAGAAAATATATTTCTCTGCGAAACTTCTCTTTTAGATTTTAACTGGACTATTCTTCTAGGACGATCATAAGGAAGTCAGAGATAGGATACAAAAAAAAGTGATTTTTTAAATAACTTGAGAAACCTCAAATTCTGTTGTAAAAGACAGGTCGGAATCATTCTAGGTGATTCCTGAGATGGGACCTCGAAACGGGTTAGAGGTTTTATGTATAGCTGTATAGTTTTTGGGCTTAGAAGGTAACTTTTGAGCCTTCCTCTAATCAATGAATCTACCAAAAAAAAAAAAAAAAAGCTGAAAGCTGCTAAACACGGGTATCAACGGAACACCATGTGCATGGACCGCTTCAAATTTTCAGTCTGGTTGCAAAAGCTGTAGGCTTAGCGGAAGGTAAAGTGGTCCAGAAATCTTATAGGCAAATGAAACAAAAGTGAGGATTCCGAGGAAAAGGAAATCTGGTTTTTTGGTCGCCTTGGTTAGAATATCATTAATTGGCTGCGAATTTGTGCTCGTTCCCAGCTGTGCGCCAGGGGCTATCTTTTGATAAGATGTGTACAAAAGACCATTGATGACCTCCCTTGAGCTTTAAGAATCATTTCAAGTGATTTGAATGTATTTAATACTTTCTTCTGGGCATGCAACAAATGATTCACGGAAGGAGACCGAAACAACATATCTGACCGCTAAGTATGTTGACCTTTCTATTACACCGATTGTGAACACCGAGATATCTCGAGATTAAAATGAAACAAGGGCTCTCGTGAGACAAAAGTTTTTGTAAAAAAAAAACTGAAACTTCTTACTGATCTTTTGCTTGTCTTGAGCTGAGCGTTCCACTGATATTAGCCGCAACCGCATAGATGGGCTAGCTGCTAGCATGTACCATTCCATAACGAGACAACCCGTGAGATCTCACCATTTAGTTCCTTTGCATACTAGGAAGAGTCATGATATCTAGATAAATAATCTAGATTTCCTAGACAACCTCCAATTCTTTGTCAAGAATGGAGCATTCACGAGGTCTCCTAATTCCGACCAAACGCCCCGAATACCCGCCACTAATGATAGCCACACCGGTCCCAAGACAAAATAGCCCCTTCACGAAAGTTGCCCACCAATTACAAAACCTTATTCTCAACTACTATATCTATTAATGTATCCACATCATCCAAGTATGCTCCCCTTGATGACCCTTCCAAATCCCTCAGTTCCCTTCACTCACTTTCTACCCTAGCCACCAGTGCGCGGAACATTAATACGTGCCCCATACTGAAAAACACGCATCTACAAGCCATCAACAACCGTCTCCTAAAATCACCCACACCCCACAAATGTCGTTCTTTTCCTCATTGAGACATTCCTCTATCAAGGACTCCGACCGTACGGGTAGACAACTGCGCACACGGATCTTGGCGATTGCTGTGAATAGCGTGGGCACACGCGTGATCAACTCACGGCTGGACGGGTCCATCCGGATCTGGAAATGCTCCGACCAGTCTTTTCTGGATCCCGTGATCATCGATGGCGTGCATTCGGAACTGGCAACGAGTCTCAGCTTTCTCCCGACCACAGAGTCCACGTTTGCCTCTGCGGGCAACGATTCCACTGTGAAGATCTGGCGAGGAACCGGTTTGCGCGAGAGGGAAATCTTTGTGGGCGGCGTGGGGAAGCACAGAAAGTGCAGTATCGTGCAGTATCTGTCCGACGGCGAGTTGTTGCTTGTGGCGACACAAAGCGGCGACATTTACGTGTACAGTGTCGCCGATAACTATTCGGAGGTTGCGCACACTGCCGCCGTCGATCCGGAGGATCAAATCACCGATATCAAGTGGACAAACGACGGGCACAGCTACTTTTTTGTCGGGCTCGAAAGCGGGCCGATCCGTATATTCGGTTACAAGGACAAGCAGCTCACGGAGCTCCCCTCTCTTTTGGGGTGCCGGTCGATCACGTGCTTGTTGGTCGATCCAAGAGGCAGGTACATAGCCGCCGGTTCTAAGGAGGGCGTGGTGTCGTTTTGGGACACGGTGGATATGGTGAACTCACGTGCCTTGACGAATATTGACGAAGAAATCTCGTCTCTCGCAGCTAGCAGAGACGGAACTTACATCTGCGTGGGATATAGTGCCGGTAGTAACTCACGTGTATTCAACAGCTTGACGTTTGAGGAGCACCTTGAAATCAATAATACGGTGGCAGATTCAAAGGGAAAGCTGGTGGTTGCGTGGAACATTGCCGTTAACACGGTGTTATATTCTCTGGACACAGGTTCGACCATGGGGTTCACGAGAAGAGAGGAAAAAGTGACCGAGGAGGTCAAGAGAGAGCCTGATTCCAGCTACCAGAGGTCAGGGCATAGGCTGAGACGGAACTTCAGCAAAGATAGGTGAACGAAACCGAGACAGTTGGTAGTTTCTGTTTTCGAGCGGGCTTTGATTGAATTAATGTGCTTCATTTTACACGAATTCGGAGAAATCGATGAGAAAGCTATTCTTCTCAAGCAGTTTTGCGTTGAAAACATCTGATGGTTTTGAATGGCGCGGGCTCTCTTCTTCATTGGTCAAACTTTCTTGAATTGAACAAGGATTCATACCTCTTTCAAGCTCGTTACTGATTAAAGTTGTTGAAATCTTTTCGCTCAACGCCAAACAGATTTACTTGTTTTTGGGTCCAAGAAGTACCTCTTCTTTCCTTCCGTGATTCGTGGTTGTGGCTGCAAAATGCAGCGCAGAATTGGCCGCTCGCTTCCATACGAACTCATCCACCCCACAACCCTGCTTGCATGATAGCCCGAGCCTGCCAATTTTATTTCCAAAACTCACGCGATGTTTCATAGATAGATTTCAGCGATGTTTCTCATATCAACTTTATTGCGAAAATCTTTTCGAGGCGCAGCCGCCTTGGCTTCAGACTATTGTTTTACTGCATATACATGCTGTTGTTGACTGTCTATCGTCTAAGGCGTTTCATATGGCGTCTTCACTTTTAGAATATATATCAAGATGAAAGTCAAACTACCAAAGCCAGTCAAACAGATTTTAGACTCTTCGTGCAAGGCGTTCTCGAGAAAGGATCAAATACTCAGATTGCAATCGACCCAGCTTCTCGAAAACTGTGTTAAAAATGAGGAGCAGGGTCGGAATAAGACTCAATCTGGAAATCAGTCTACCAAAGCAGATGTCAAGCTAGTTGAGAAAGTAACCAAAACTTCCTCGAAAGTTCGCAGGGCCAAAACACGGTCTCATACTGCTCCTCGAAAATCAGAAAGGGTGAGGAAAGTATGAAATATACCATCCACACATAAAAATGAAATATAAAGAAATCCAGGGCATAATTGGAAAATATTCTCTCAGAATGAGTAGGATGGTTGCAATATTACTCGCTAAAAATTCTACTTCACCAATGTCCATATTGAAGTGCGCGCTTGAAGATAAACTTGACTTTGAAGAATGTTGAGGTGCTTGAAAAGATTTGCTTGTTTCTTTTGATACGCTCTTTTTCATAGTTCCCCGGACCAACCTTTTAATTTTCTTCCTTTTATCCCTCTAGGCTGTTAATGCTGGCAGTCCTGAAGTTCAGCGTGCTGCTGGGAAACTGCGGATTCTGTATATGAAACAAGGGCCACTGACAAAAGAGGAAGGTGCTATATTCGTATATCCGGGACACTAGAAAGAAGTTGTTCGAGCTTCAAATCATCTCGACTTAATCCTCTCCAAACATCACAAATCATGAACTATACTCTATATTATCATGTCCCCGATGGCATACAAGACGCAGTCCTTTATCTTCAATTCTATCATTTTCCATTCATGATCTGGCCTGACGATACGCCGGTCTGATCACGCGTTCGGAACTTCTGGAATAGGCGCATGCAGCACAGGACGCGAATAAATAGATGACGTTTCGCACTCGCAGCATGAGCACTGAAGAAATACCTTAAATTTGATAATATGCGAGCGTCAAAATTATCTAGTTTTGCCCTTGCGTCTTTGGTTGCAGCTAACAATGCTTTAGATATCCAGAAAACCACACTTCTAGCAGCCGAAACCGGTGCACCTGAAAGTACATACCACTCTCCCGATTTTAGCAGCGACAGAGGCAGTGATACTGTGTCATTGTCTCCAACTTCTACTATCCCAGGCGATCAAGATTTCGATTTCAAGAAGTTGAAAATCAGACCTCATTACAGGCCACATGCCAGGTCCACATCCTCTGATCTGGGGGCTCAGCAGCCGCCAATGATTGCGGGGGCTGTTTTGGCAGGACTCTCGGTGTTTTTGCTCTAGAACAATTTTTAATTCTTCATGATAGGAAAGACACTAGTTTGGTGTGATTCAAAGATCACTTTATTCTAAGATTTGTGAGTTTACGTTTGAGCTAACGCTGATTTCCGTCATCCGCAAATGGACGCATTGAAAGCCGTCAACATGGAAAGAGCCATTTTGTCTCAGACAGATTTGTTAGCTTACGAGCCCGGGAAAACTGTATATAGCAAATAAAACTCTGCATAGGAGCAGAGCTGCGCCTGGGCGGACGGATAAGGAGGCGCATCTGGAAATACGAACGAGGCATCAAAATGATATATTGATGGTCTTTACAATAAGTCCAGCTTAACACGTACAGATTCGAATAGAAACAATATCCATGACAAACTCACCTTTCTCATTTAGGGTTAAAGCCAGGGTTGCAAGACAAGTGATGCTAGAGGAAGACGTAAGTTCATGAGTCCAGCTTGAAAATTCACAATAAGAAACTCTCACGACCTCGTGTCACCAATTTTCTATATTTAGAAGAATATTCCGAAGAACAATCGAGCTTGCGCCTTGAAAAACAGTGTGGCTGGAAGACTATACTTTCCTCTTTCAGCCCCTTGATAGCGAAAAAAACGCACCGGTATATAGTGACGTTTGCTGCGCGGGCTCGGCCGCTCAAAAAGAAACCCCGATATCAATATTTGGCAGATCTTAGTCTATTTCTAATCTAATTTCCGTTTCAGAGCCAATGAAGCTTGAAGTTGATTACCAAAACAACCAAAAATAACTGAAAAAATTATAGTCTAGATTGTGGCCCGTTCTCCTTGACCTTGTCTCATTCTCCTCCGAGTTACTTTAATCGTAGATTTAACCTTTTACCTCCGAGGAAACAGTTCTCTTGTATGCAAGATCCGAGAGCGAATAAAAGGCCCGCCACTCGCCTTCGCAGCCATCCAAGCCCCAAATTTGGTGAACTAAACTTATCACATTTGAGTAACTATGCGTTTTTCCAGTCTTTCTATTTTCGCTCTTGCGGGTCTTGTGGTCGCCGACGACGCACTCTACGAGGATATCTTGGATGCCAATGCTTCCATAGAGGACCAGTTCACCACCATCGCCTCTACCGATACTGCTGGGTACCTGAAATGGCTCGACAGCTACGTTGCCGCCTATAAGTCATATGTGGACATTCGCTACGACAGATTGGCCCTGGAATTTCCCAACTACTCCTCCGAAGCATCTGAGGAGAAGGGCTACCTTGCCTCCCAGCTCGATGACTTGAAAACCTTGTCCTATGGTCAGTTCTCCAGTGTATGGTATGAGGCCTACGAAAGCGCCACTGATGACTACTACGACGACCCCGACTACTCCGACTACTATACAGGAGACGATTCTGATTACTACACAGAAGACTACCCCGACTACTACACAGGAGACTACTCCGACTACTCCGGAGACTCCGAAGACTACTATGGAACGTTATCTGAAGCCACCGAGACTGCTGTTGACGAATCGGGAAGTGCCACTTCTTCGGGCCTGGGCTCGCGGGTGACCGCGTTTTCTACACGCAACAGCTCTTCCGGTGCCAGAACTACGACCGTTGTGTCTGAGGTCTCTTCCGCGGGTTCTTCCTCTGCTGCTGCTTCTTCTTCCACTGGATCCTCTTCTGCAGGTCTGGGTTCCCACCAGGCGCCAATGATCGTTGGTGCTGCGTTGGCCGGACTTTCGGTTCTCTTCCTTTAGACTGTTTCCTTCTCATGATATCTGGGATTCGAGCAGGGCAACCCTGGTGTTTCAATATTGGGTTGTGAGAAAATCCCGTGGATGAATGGGTGCCATCACTTGGTACTGTTTAATTCGAGACGTATTTTAGCATCCATAGACATTTATCCGATACCCCCTAGATTTTCTCAGCCATGTAGTATTGTACTTTTGAGGGATGACGTTCGACGCATCGCTGCATTTCAGCCTACATTCTAGCTGATACGCATTGCCACCAACGACACCTTAGTGATGTGCATTTCCGATATTTCAAGTTGTAGAGCTGTTGCAATAAGCATTCTCGGTTTTATTTGGTTATATGTAGATCCTCACGATGTTTCATATACGCGGAGCAAAAACTAGTGACGAAGGAAAGGGTCCTCAAACATGCTCTTCATCAAGAAAAATACAGCCAACTGCACTCGATATGTACTTTCTGATATCTCTGGTATATCGAGAGAGGAAGTCAAGCATTCCCTCTCTTTCAAATCGCGCCTAATTTATCTTTACAGTTTGATGTAACCGAGCCCCAAGCATTTTGCAGCAGCTAAATTTCCGATTATAAAATAGTTCGGCCCATCAAAGAATGGTGTTTTAACCTAGTGTTCTTGGTATCGGCAATATATAAGCTCGATGGCCTAAAAAAAACCTATGTTGATCTTTCTACACCTCTTGTCTTGCTTCTCGCCTGAATATTCGCCGAGTTATTTTCGAACTTATTGCATTGCATGCGGCGACGCGAATATATGAATAGGCCTCATCTGCCCAAACATCTAAGTCTGCCAATTCAAAAAACATATTTCTAGAAAACCAAAATATGCATTTGTTTGAGATCTAAATTTTCTCGATCGTAAGTGTGGTGGCTGCCGCGAAAGAAACAACGACCGATCTATGGTCCATTCGGAGTGACTTGATGGACCAATTCACCACGATTGCACCCACTAATCCCGTGGCCTGGTCAGAATAAAACAATTGTGTTGACGTTGTAAAGTCACACTTCTTTTCTGTTTGCCATTACTTCGAAACTCACAATAATTACTTGCGACCCTTCGGCTGAATCATCTGCCGGCTCCTCTGCTGGTTCCTTTATCTCTACTGTCTCTTCCTCCACTACTAAATCCTCATCTGCAGGTCTGGGTTATATTATGCAGAGAACCCAAGTTCTTAATTAGTCTCCTCCTAAAAGAGAGGATATACCTGATTATCGAAATCGACCTAACGTACGTCTCGAGCAAGACTCACATAAGTCTGCTCGTTCGAAACGGCGGAAACAGAAGGGGATTCTGTCGACATAGTTGGTAAAGCTCACAATAGAGAGAGATTAGAGACTAGAGGAAAGACTTAGAGGCTAAACTACTCTCCCAATCCAGAAGACTGTGAATTAAGCTGTAAATAAATAAAGAGGAACTTCACACAACTACTCAAGCGCATTTCCGGCCTATCTCACTCTGCAGTGGAGCCATGTGGGGTATGCACCCCACACTACTACTCCACTATCCGGGCAAAAGGAGGTCCATGTAATGGCACCACTTTTCCTTCAGAGCGGAATTGCCGCGCCGGCCGACTTCTCACAAGTAGGTGTGCACACAAGGCATTCCCAGCGTTTGATGCACAAACCTGCATACGCACTCTCACGCCTACAACAGAAAGCGAGTAAAAGGCCCGTAACTCGCCCTCGCAGCCGCCCAAGTCCTAAATTTGGACTTTAAACTTATCACATTAAAAAAACTATGCGTTTTTCTAGTCTTTCTATTTTCGCCCTTGCGGGTCTTGTGGTCGCCGACGATGCACTCTACGAGGATTTCTTGGATGCCAAAGCTTCCATAGATGACCAGTTCACCACCATCGCGTCCACCGATACTGCTGGGTACCTGAGATGGCTCGACAGCTACGTTGCCGCCCGGAAGTCGTATGAGAGCATTCAATACGACAGTTGGGCTCTGGAGGATCCCGCCTTTGCTCCCAAAGCATCTTGGGATAAGAGCTTCTTTGCCGCCCAGCTCGATGCCTTGAAAACCGTGTCCTATGGTCCGTTCTCTAGTTTATGGTATAAGGACTACGCACTCAGTGATGGCCACTACGCCGATCCCGACTACCCCTACTACTATACAGGAGAATATACCACGATCGACATAGAAGACTACCCCGAATACTACACAGGAGACTACTCCGACTACTCCGGAGACTCCGATGACTACTATGGAACGTTATCTGAAGCCACCGAGACTGCTGTTGACGAGTCGGGAAGTGCCACTTCTTCGGGCCTGGGCTCGCAGGTGACCGCGTTTTCTACACGCAACAGCTCTTCCGGCGCCAGAACTACGACCGTTGTGTCTGAGGCCTCCTCTGCAGGTTCTTCCTCTGCTGCAGCTTCTTCTTCCACTGGATCCTCTTCTGCAGGTCTGGGTTCCCACCAGGCGCCAATTATTGTTGGTGCTGCGTTAGCCGGCCTTTCAGTGCTTTTGCTTTAGACGGCATGCTTTTTGTGTCGATGCTCACTGTCTGGTACACTTGTAGTTTAGACTAAAATAATTCGCATACTATTAGACATTACTCAGACACTCTCTTAGATAAGAACACCAACAGTATCCCGCGAGTAAAAACCTTGATAGACTCGAGATACTAGCTTGTGGATGGGTCACCAAGTCCGTATTGCATATTCTTGAGTTTCATCCGAGAACTTAAAGAATATTTATTTTTACTTTTTTGTTCAATGAACGAGGCTTAGCACCCAGTCGGGAATGGAAATGTTTGCTTGCAGAATGTCCCTCACGAATGCAGAGACAAAGGAGAGAAAGAGCCAGAGCAAAACTCCCACCTCTTGTACTGGCCAGCCCGACCTCGTAGTGAACAGACTCGAATTGTGATCTGCACCTCGTGTGCTCCAGAGATCTGCAGATTCCTGTGAGATGAGAGATAAGCCGTGTTTTGGGGGCACGGAAGGTGTCTCTCACGTCAAAAACAAGTTCTGTTCCTTTCCTTTCAAACAAGAAGCAAGAAACACAACAAGTTCAAAAGGATGAGTCCAAATCCAAACAGCCCCCTCTTCTACCAACCCTCTCAATTCGGCCCAAACGTCTTTAACTAATTCTATGCCGCGCGCCAGACCCAGACGCCAGAAGGGCGAGACGCGACTGGACTGGTGTGCGCTGGGCGCGGAACTTGGCCAAGGGTTCCGCCAAACGGCTGGTTCCCGTATTTTTGTATCCCCCTTGTGTCCCCCTTATTTTCCCCTGTAGACCCCTTTTTCTCCGCTTTTCTCACTCCGTATATTCTTTTCTCTCTACGCTATTCTCTCCTTATGTACCCCTAGAGAACGTGTTTCCTCAGCATATTTTCAAATACAGCCAATGGCCTAGCAGTGCAAGTACAGGCGGTACAGGCAGTCCAGATTTGGCACGCGCCTCAGTTTGGCGCCGCGGCTCTGCTCCCGAGGCTTGAGCCATCTCAAAAGTTTATTCCGCTTCTAGAAACACAAACAGAGGGCAACAAACCAAGGCATCACCTACGTAAAAAACAGGCGAAGCTTCTCCCAAAAACGGAGGAAAACGGACAAACCACACGAAAAACGCCCCCAAAACGCGTCTCTCTTTTCTCCCCCGGGGGGTGATTATGCAGCCATGCCACACGTCACGTGCACGCAGGCAGACACAGGACTGGCTTGTTGCCGCAGAGCGCTCCAGAGCCCGGGGCCATTTTTTCCCGCCGCGTTCGAACTTCGCCCACAGCCAGCTCAGCGCGGCGCCAACACCAGCGGATATTTTCTCAACTAGTTACACGAAACACGAGACACGAACCCAAAAACACATCGCCTTCTCCACGCCACGCCCGCCACCACGTGATTAAACGAGCGAGCTCTCATAAGGACACACACACTCACAGACACATAGCCGCCACCCACGCTCTTTAGCCGCCGTAGTCCGCCGCACATTTCACACACCCCCCAACGCAAGTCTCGCGTACTTCGCACAGCACACCCACTTCCCCGCCGACACGGCCCCCCCCTCCCCCTTTTTTTTAATATGGACCAGTTCCCCCACCCGCCCTTCCGCCTGGTGTCCCTGACGCTGAACGCGTCGCTCACGCTGTCGCTGGCCAGCATCTCGCGCGTGGCGCTGGGCCCGATCGTGGCGCTCAACATGTCCATGAACAAGACGTCCCCGGCCGAAGACCACATGTTCTACAAGTGCCGCGTCTTGCTCGAGCGGCTCTCGGCGATCACCGGCATGCCGCCCTACATCATGTTGGCGCACTCTGCCGCGGAAAAGTGCGCCGAACAACAGGCCCTCGCGTTGTCGCAGCAGCTCCAGCAGAACGCCAGCTCGCCATCTGGCTTCCGCTCCTCGGTGGGCCTGGGCGGCTTCTCCATGTACCTGGATAGCTCGGCGTCGTCGCACCCGAGCGTCGGAACGGCGCTGACAAACAACATCTTCACATTCACCGCGGGTGTTCTCCCGGCGAGCTTGAGCCTGGACCCGGCGACACAGCTCTGGAAGCTCTTCCAGCAAGGAGCGCCGCTCTGCTTGATCTTCAACCACATCGACCCGGAGCACGCCATCACGATCCAGGCAGGCGACGACTTGCACATGTGCAAGAAGGCTGTCTACGACTTTGTGGTGGCAGTGAAGACCCACTTGAACGTCGACGACGACGCCATGTTCACCATTTCCAACGTGTTCTCCGACAACACCCACGACCTCCTAAAGATCATTGACTTTGTGTCGAGCTTGCTAGATCAGTACAGCATCGCGGGCCCTGAACCGCCGCTGGAAAAACTCTCTTTGGATATCCGCGACCTCAAGATCTCAGACGACCGCTCCCGGGTGTTCAAGGAGTTGATTGAGACCGAGCGCAAGTACATTCTGGACTTGGAGCTACTATTGAAGTATCGGAATGAGCTTCAAGTCGCCGATGCGCTATCATCGGAGCAGCTACATATCTTGTTCCCCAACCTAAGTGATGTGATAGACTTTCACAGAAGACTTCTATGTGGGTTTGAGTGCAACGTCGATGTTCCTACAAAGTATCAGCGCATCGGCTCCGTTTTCATACATGCTTCGAATGGGCCCTTCAGAGCTTATGAGCCATGGACGATAGGCCAGATTGGCGCAATTGAACTCATCAACCGCGAAGCCGCGAACTTGAAAAAGGCGTCTTCTTTAATTGACCCTGGATTCGAGCTACAATCATACATCATTAAGCCAATCCAGCGTCTATGCAAGTACCCGCTTTTGTTGAAGGAGTATATCAAAACATACACAGATCCTGCAGATGCAGTTTACTACAACGAACTCCTTTTGGCTCAAGCCGCGATGAAAGAGGTGGCCAATCAAGTGAATGAAGCTCAACGGAGGTCTGAAAACGTTGGGTATCTTCAAAACCTTGTAGAAAAGGTGAAGAACTGGCGTGGCTTTAACTTACGAGAACAAGGTGATCTCTTGAATCACAGCGTTGTGACTATTAAAGACGGTGATAGTGAGAAGGAGTACGTGGCTTACCTTTTTGAGAGGATCATTTTCTTCTTCATAGAGGCGAATCCAGCGGACAAACAAAAGGACAAGAAAAAGAGAGATATCCTCACGTCCAGAAAAAAGTCAGGAAGTAACGTTTCTGGATCTACCGCAAACCTTCTAGAGTCATTAAATGGAGCCAGAGACAGTTCAACGCTCGAGTTGAAAGGAAGGGTTTACATCTCGGAAATCTATAATATTTCCTCTGCAAACTTAAACGGATACACTTTGGTCATATCCTGGTCAGGTAAGAAGGAAAGTGGATCTTTTGTATTGAGATACAGAACCGAAGAACCAAGGAACCAGTGGGAGAATTGTTTGAGACAATTGAAGTCCAATGAGATGAACAGCCAGTTGCAACGCAAGTTAAGAGACTCTCGAGGCTCACTCGGTACAAACTATTCATACGAAGCGAACTCGCAAGGACATCTCAATGGACACTATGCAAACCACGGAGAGTCGCCATCTAGCAGAGGGCCCGACCAAGATCAAAGGCACATATCTTCGTCATCGACTTTCAGTATGATGAGAATGAGCAAGAATAGCACGGGCTCCGGGGCAGGGCATAGCCACGGCGACTCGTCGACAGCGTACACTCCTGGCTCGCTGATCACGATCAAACTTATTTATAACAAGGATGAGATAACGGAGCCTTTGTTGGTTTCGCTGAATATCTCATTTAGGGAGCTACATCACAGAATTGCGTCCTACATCTCGTCCAGCCCTGGTGTTGTGGATGACGTAATCATCAACAAACTTAAGTACAAGGATGAGGAAGGCGATTTCGTTGTGATGGGATCTAGTGACGACTGGCAACTAGCGGTCGATATGGTCGAAGAGCTCATGGAGGAAAATGGCGCGGAACGCAAGTTGAGTATTTGGGTGTCATGAGTGGCCCCATGCTATTCACAGGTGCTTAGATATGAGAGAGGCGGAGAATACGCGTCTGGAGTTTGGCGCCGGCAGGTCTACAATTTATGGTGAGACTTTTCGAGACACTTTATGTTTGAGCCAACCTACAAGGAGCCGAAGCATATGAGATTTATCCCTCTTGAATTCAGCTGGATTGAGATTGGCTCTGAGGCGGACCGGGGTTGCGGTTTTGTGCAAATTCTTAATGCGCTAACGTGTCGCACCCCGCTCTTTTTTCTTGGAGCGCGCCATTGAGGCCAGATTAACATCATCGCGAATTTCATTGGCTCATGAGCTCATTTTTTTCAGCCGTCCGAGTCGAAAAGTGAAACAGTCCGTGCACGTTCGTTCACTTACATTGGCATATACTAAAATCCATTTTGAAGGAGACTTCGTCATTGTTCAAGCTTCCTGCATTTTTATAGCTTTTTTGGAAGATTTCGTTCTTTTTGTGCATCTGCATTGTGAGACGAGCGATCAAGTGATACCATCCAGTCGAACGAAGTTGCCAAGATCTTAGGAACTTTGGTCAGTGATATCCAAATCGGAATCAGACATCACACTGAATAAAAAAGTTTCAAGTCCCAGTTTCCAATGTTGTCCCCAGCTCGCAGTGCGTGCAAGGTAGCAAAGCACAAGTCCATTTTGAGCCATCAAAGCCGGGCGTTGAGTGCCAGACTACATACATCCAAATCCTCATTTTTCACAAAACTCGATGGGCTCGTATATAGACCTCTTCACGGGCTCAAATCTTCCAGAAACTCTGTTTTTGCAGGTGCTTCCATCTCCTCCATTTCGTCCAGATCATTCTCCACCTCTCATCTACTCAAATCGGAGATTCCTCGTGAAAAGTTATCTGAGGAAGACCAGGCGACACTCTCTGAAGAAAGAGCTGTAGATAATGTCGACGTGTGTATTGTTGGCGGAGGCCCGGCCGGCCTTGCCACTGCGATCAAGTTGAAGCAGTTGGATAACGAAGAAGGAAGCGGCGAGTTGCGGGTGGTTTTATTGGAGAAGGCTGCGGATTTCGGGGCCCACATGGTCAGTGGAGCCGTGATCGAGCCACGTGCGCTCAGAGAGCTTTTCCCCGAGCTGGAGCACTATGACGAGAACGGGGACGGCATTCCCTTGCCCTCCGATATCGTGACTTTAGCATCGCACGACGAGATCAAGTTTTTGACGCAAAACAGCGCGTTCAGCTTGCCCGAGCCCCCTCAGATGAAAAACGAGGGCAAAAATTACATTGTGTCCTTGAACCAGACCGTGCTGTACCTTGCGGAGCAGGCGGAGGAGTTGGGCGTGGAAATGTACCCTGGCATTTCTGTGAGTGAACTCATCTACACTGAAAACGGTGCTGTGAAAGGCGTGGCCACCAAGGACGTGGGCATTGGCAAAAACGGCGCCCCCAAGCTGGCGTTCGAAAGGGGCATGGAGTTCCATGCGAGACAGACGGTTTTGGCCGAGGGATGTCACGGGTCACTTTCGAAAAAGGCAATTGCCAAGTTCGACTTACGCAAAGATTCTGACCCCCAGACCTACGGCTTGGGTATCAAGGAAGTGTGGCGTGTGCGCGAAGAAAACTTCCACAGCGGGTTTGTGGGCCATTCCTTGGGCTTCCCGCTTTCCTTGGACGTATACGGCGGTGGGTTCATGTACCATTTTGGCGACGGGCTAGTGGCGGTGGGTTTGGTCGTGGGCCTCGACTACGCCAACCCCTATGTGTCGCCCTACCAGGAGTTCCAGAAAATGAAGACACACCCCTACTATGCAAGCGTATTAGAGGGCGGCGAGTGCATTTCGTACGCGGCCAGAGCGTTGAATGAGGGCGGGTACCAGTCGATTCCCAAGTTGAACTTCCCCGGCGGTCTCTTGGTGGGTTGTTCTGCAGGATTCATCAATCTTCCGAAAATTAAAGGCACACACACCGCGATGAAGTCCGGAATCGTGGCTGCCGAGTCGATCTTCGGCCACTTGAAGGAGTTGGACGTGGTCGACGAGGACACCGATATGGAGGCACGGACGTTCGACATGCAAGACTACGAGGACAAGTTCAAGCAGTCCTGGGCATACAAGGAGTTGTACGAGGTGCGAAACATCCGCCCGGCGTTCACGGTGTTGCCCGGAAAGCTCGGCTTTTTCAGCGGCATGGCCCACTCGGGACTCACCACCATGATGTCACGTGGCCACGAACCATGGACGCTCGCCACCTCTCACACGGACGCAGAGGCCACCCAGGACGCGTCCAACTTCGTGCCGATTGAATATGCCAAACCCGACGGGAAACTCACCTTCGACATCCTCACGTCTGTCTCCAGAACCGCCACCTACCACCAGGAAGACGAGCCGTGCCACTTGAGAATCCCCGAGCAGGACCACCGCAAACACGCCGAGATCTCGTGGCCCAGGTATAAAGGTGTCGAGCAGAGATTCTGTCCTGCAGGCGTCTACGAGTACATTGAGGACGAGAGCGAGCCCTTGGGCGTGAAGTTCAACATCAACAGTCAGAACTGCATCCACTGTAAGACGTGTGACATCAAGGTGCCCACGCAGGACATCAACTGGGAGGTGCCCGAGGGAGGCGATGGTCCTAAGTACTACATGAGTTGAGAAGGGCGTATATAGAGAGATTCTGGGGTGTGGTGGAGAAGTGAATATACCTCATTTATAGAGAATCCTGAGGTTGGCTCAGAGAATATCACAATGTAAAGAACCACGAGGGATGAGAGAGTGCCGGATGTTAATGTTTTTGGCTTTTTACATATAAGACGTGATAGTTCTGTTCAGAATTGGTGCTCTTCAGGAAAGAGCACATTCTTCGGAAGAAAACACATCCTTCAGAAAAGATCACATCCTTCAGAAAAGATCACATCCTTCAGAAAAGAACATATCCATCTGATGCTTCTGACGTTCTGAGCATGTTGTCCCTCAACGCACTCACTTCCCACTACGCAGAAAACAACAAGAACACTACACTTAAAGCAGAAGTTATCGTAAATAGAAGCGTTCCTGGCCCCTTATCATACATTTTAATTTACACGATGGTTGAACGAGTGACTGCTGACTCCAATTAAACTCCCCATGCTAGGCGAAAAGCTTGTCCAAGTCAGACAAACTGACGTCCTCCGGCGCCCCGATCTCCTGGGTCAAGAACCCGGACCGCACGGCGTGGGCCCACTTGCACTTCGATTTCGGCGAGCACGCGGCGGCAAGGGCGTCCTCCGAGGATTCTGCCCCTCTTTCCGTTTTCGGGTCTCCCGACACTAACGAGCCCGTGGTGGCTGCGGCAATCGCTTTGAGGGCGGCAGCATGCAAGGCGGCGGCGGCGGCAGCTGCGTGGGGGTTGTGTGAGCACGGCGTGCGGGGCACTCTGGGCGCAGCGGCGGCGGCGGTGACGAACTTGGCTTTCTTATTGGCGGAGAGGTGCGACATCGACTTCGACCGTTTCCCGGACTTCTTCATGATATCCAACGAGAACTCGAGGTCGTCGTCAGTATCGTTAAACACCTCGAGGTCGTCGAAATCGAAGTCGGAGTCGAGCCCGAGCTTTTTGGCGGCAGTGGCGCCGGGGGTCATGTCCGGAGCAGGCGACGACGCGTCGGCGGTGGTGGCCGGATTTGCAGCCTTGGGCTCGTCGTCGTTCGGCTCGTTCCCCTCGTGTTCCCCCTGCAGTTTCGCCATGTTGGCCGCCACGGGCGCGGACGAGTACGGCACAAACAAGTGGGGCTCGTCGGCGGACTCGGAAAACGAGTGTCTCGTGATGCCCAAGTCGTACATGGTCTGGCGGCGCGGTTTCAGGAGTGCAGACTGCTTGGCTGCCTCGAAGGAGTCCGCGGCAAACAGCGAGGACGACGACGACGACGGCGTCCCGGGCACAAACTTGAGGTTGCCCAGCAGCAGTTTCCTGGCCTCCATGGCGTGTTTCACGTGCACGTGGAAGTCCTTGGCCAAGAGCCCGCGGTACACATAGACCATTCTCTTGGGCGAGGCGTCGGCCCATTCTCTCGACAACGCGTACTTCAAGTTGGAGTCGCCCTTTTCCACGCGTTTCACGTATGCGTTCAACTTGGCGCTGACCAAGTTCAGTGTTTTGCTCGAAAGCTGGGCCATCTCGGGGTGCCGCTCCACAAGCACGTCGCAGATCTGTTTCACGGTCATGCCGGTGCCCTCGACATCCTTCTCGTAAAGAATCAAAAAGATCGCAAACAACACGTCGTCTTCAAGCGACGCGTCGCCGTCTTGCTCCGGTTTCGGCTTCTCGCCCGTCACCGGAATCGTGGTGGAGATGCCGGTCGCAATCGGCACGCGTGCTGCCTGTTTCTGCTTCTTGAGAATGTTGCTGGCGTTGTTTGCAAGCGCAGTTTTATCGTACATGCCACTATCGTTTTGGGGTGGCATGCCGTGCATGTCCAGGGCCGTTTGCGACCCCGAACTCGAGCTGGAACTCGTGGGCGGCGTCAGGTCTCGTGAGCTGTTAGAAGAAACACTTTTCTTGGCGCTTCCCAGCGCAGAGTTCATGAGCGAGTCCGGAGAAATGCTCCGCAGATTGGGCGACAACACCGTGGGGCTTAAACTGGGGTCGGGCTTATATTTATTTTGGGTTTTGGCCCGGGGGGAGCTCCGTTCGTCTGTGTTGAAGGCCGGGGACGCGTGTGCTGAGCCCACAGATACGCCGAGCGGTCTTCTATCTGCCAAAGCCATATTGTGGAGTTCTGTTGCAAATGCTAATAAATGATGATTACTGTGAGTTCTTGGATTTCGAAAGAGGACTCACTGGGATTTGCTGTACATATAATCTGGGATAGCAAGCGGATAGGAGATGAAGAAATGTTTGGATGTGGCTTTCCTAGCTATGATTTTGCAGCTTTGAGTTGTGAACGTTGACTTTGAGGTTCTCGTTATAGGCTATATTTAGCTAGTGGGGTGACAGAGCAAGGCTGGGCAGCGATATTGAAATGCTCTCAGATCTGCACCTGTGGTGGTTTTTCTTTATTAGGATTCTCTAGTATTCTGAAAACACAAAGAGGACTCTTGAGACTCAGCGGGTACCGTCAAGGTAAGACACTATAAGTATTAATATCAGGTCTTTCATGAGGGGCCATAAACCATAGCGAACCACAGCGAATCATCAAGATTCAAGAAGGAAAAACATACGAGTGACAAGTCGAAGAAGGGGAGAACAAAGCCCAGATGAACTGAAGGGAAAAGAACCTGGCACAGCCCACAAGTACGAATTGGAGTGGAGGGGAATTGAAGTAATAATTATATGGATGAGCCGGAGCGAGCGTAGTTGGATAGAAAAACACAACAGAGACCACGTGAACCTAATCAGAGGAATCAATTTGCGATCAACCGTAAGCTCAAATGCCTTGTGATAGAAGGAAATGAAGCTGGTCGTGGGTACGGACTCGTTTGGAACGATTTTCTTGTTTAGGTATATTAGCAGGTTTTTTTTTTTTCACTAAGTGTAAATGCATCTGGCCTGGCTTTGTGCGCGCGGCTCCGGCATATAGTCTGAGAAAATTCTGATCCAGTGCGATAAGGGCTTCTTCCCCAACGATTTGGTCAACGGTTGTGCAAATGGACATGGCTCGTTTTTAACAATCTTTGGAAAAAATGAAAAGCAAAAGTAAAAAACCCCTTTTTGGTGAATCATTTAAGCAATTTTACAGAAGTCCTTGATAAAAAATTACGTGGTTCATGTAAACTACTAGGCCACAATCATATGAGGTGTTCTGTGCCACTGCCGTGTCAAAATCCGCATTGTAATGCGCCCCGGTCGCAGAAGAAGAGCCACATAACCAGAGCTCGCCAAGAAATGAGAAAGAATAGAGAGAACCGATCCCAGAGATCACAAAAATAACATTTCGGGAGCCTACAGAGTAAGGGCAAAGTGCATACCATTCTTTTCAATCGCTTTGAAGAGTTTTTCTAGAAAGCCGCCATACTGGCGTCGCTTTCGATCGGGGGCACAAGACCCGCGCGGCACGTGACCATGAACATGTGACGAGTGTGACTCGCACTTTTGTCAACTCCAGACGGGTCACGTGGTTCCGACAAGCCGCGGATAATTGGCCCGCACAACACATGCAGGAGGAGGGTGTATACCGCTCGCCAGAGTGCATATATATGGACTATCTGCACACAAGATGCATAGAAGCATAAATTTAATGCGTGTCCAACGACATTAGCCACACGAATTATGACGGACATTTTATTCTTGCTAACGCCTTTTCGACCCTCGGAATGCCAGCAACCGCCCAAACTTGAAACACCGCTCTCGCATTCACCACGGTCCATGGGTCTGGACTCCGCTTCCGCGGGATGCATTCCTCGGAACCCCCCCTTCTCAGGATCAGAGCGCAAATTGGTCACACCTAGCAGCGCCCACTTCTACGAGGCGTCGCCCCTCGTGATCTGGATTGCCATCTCGGTCGTTTCGTAGTCGTCCGCCCAGTAGTTGTCCACATAAGGCTGCTCCACCTTGTTGGTAGGCGGCATGAACCACCAATTAAGCGCCACATGGGCGGGCCCCTCTTGGCTGGAAAAACTCGTCACTTCATGGAACCAGCCTGTGGGTAAGTAGAGCATTTCTCCTGGTTCAAGCCACACTTCCAACTTGCGGAGCCCTAGAAAGCCCGGAAACTCACGGTCTGCAAATTCCCGCAACGCCTGTCTCTCCTTGTCGTCTTCGATTTCATCTAGATGTGCAAGTATAGGCGGCACGCGTGAGAAGCTGGGTGGGTCAATGGAGGCGTCGACCTCGCCAGTGTATGTGGGCTCGTTTTCGATCAAGGCCTCCAACTCTGCTTCGGTGTGCTCGCACGTGACCTGGTTTTCCAACGCCCACCGAGCCCACTCGGCCTTGATGGCGCCATCCTCTCTCATGGGCCGCCACAACCGCGCGTTTTTGTCGACGTGATAGTCAATGAGGCCGTTTTTGTATACCCGGTTGATGTTTCCGACCGTGTGGAGCTGGGCAGCGTCTTGTGGCAGGTATATGGTGAATCTTTTGCGGCCTTGTACTAGCACATATAAATTGTCTGCGTGGTCGTGGTGGAGGCCAGAGGAGTTACCATTTGGAAGGTATTTTCCGAGGTTTTCCAATGTAGGATGGAGAAGATCCGGTTTCTGTGTGGGCTTGGTGGACGCTCCCATCCATAGATTGATCTGCTGAGGTATGAGGTTCTTGAATGGCTCGGGAACCACGGGAAATGTCTCTTTCTCCACGAGATTTGTGAGTGGGGGCTGGTAGAGGGATCTCACACGGAACTCCAAGTCTTCCGCATCCATGTCGTCGACCTCGATGTCGAGTTCGGAGTCTCCTACATCGTCGAAATCATCATGAACATTCGCCAAGTCGATAGACTCATCGTCTGAGAAACCGTCCGCATTTTTTGTAAGAAGGGCAATGTCTTTTGCATCGTCATCGACCTCTCCTTCCTCGAATTGTCTCTCTTCTCCATTTCCTTCATTGTTCTCCTTATCTTCCTCACTATCGTTTTCTGGTTCATTGTCATCGTCCTCCACCGGAGATAACCGGCCTTCGAGATTTTCATCGTCGTCCTCGGCTCCAGACTCATCGGAATCTTTCTCCTCGTCCTCTTCGTACTGGGTAGTCAAATAGTAGGTATCGTCTCCCTGCTGGAGCTTACTGACAATCTCACTTAGTTTGAGATGTTCCCTGGTTTTGCCCAGGCCAAACCCGAATTTCACCTTCCGCTCGACTTGCAAGGGATCCTCATACAGCAAGTTCTCCACAATAGACTCGAGCCGGAAATCCTCAATGGAAATGGGCGCGGCACAGGTCAATTTGACTGGTTTCCTTGCATCAATGTACTGCAGTCTGAAAGCGGCGATGTCACCCTCGGAAAGGATGCAATCTCCCTCCTTCACGGTGTATCCACAATACTCATTGTCCTGTTTGCGGCTCTTGAAAGTGGAGTCTACAGTTTCAGCGGCTCGCTTCATATGTGTGATATTTTACCCGTGCTAGAAATTAAACTATCAAGGTTGGATCTCATCTGCTGATCTCGCTTAGGTGCGCACTGATCTGCATGTGCGGGGTCCCAAAAGGGAAGGTCGTGTGAGGACGTCTCAGAATAAGCAACCGACTCTAATTAGTTTAACTTAATGTTTATGTCTCGTCTTCTCGGTAGCTGGGAGGCTTGGGCGATGAGCTTCATGTCAGAGGCAAATTTCAAAATGAAGCAATTTTTCGCGTGGACAATGGCGGTGTGAGTTTCACCTTCGCGTTGTTATCGAAGAAGGAGAAGAATGAAGGCCAGGGTGAACAAGGGTATGCGCTAAGAATACTCCCAGCGCCTCCTTGTCATTCGAACACAAAGGTTACGTTGTTCACATTGTTCAAGATATTTTTCAAAAAAACTCACGGAGAACTCCGAAATTAGCAGTTGCAAGGAAACAAACGCAGATCCCTGGGTCCTACTGAGCCTACGGCGTGAGAATTCGGAATGGTGGGTTTTTCGTATTTTTTATATATGCTAATGTGTGTTTTGAGTGTTTGTTATGTCGTGAGACACACTTGCCAGCGCTGCTGGCAATCTGTGCTCGCCAATGATATGCCTTCGTCTTCTGCTCCGATGTCTGTTCTCCGTTGTCTGTTCTCTGTTTCGTAGATCTCATTCTCCTACTGAATGAAGAACACCGCGCTGTCGGTCACGCTCTTTGAGCGCTTCACGTGATACACCTCCAGCTCGTGGCTGCGCTTCGCCTTGCGAGCAAAGTAGTCCTGCAGGTCTTCCGGCAGCACACTGGGCAGCGGGAGCGTTTTCATGAATCCTGCGGCGTCAGCGTGCGTTCCACTATGTGGCTTGAGCATTAGCGACCGAGTATACTCCGGGTTCTGCGGGCTTATGCTCTGCAGCACGGGTGTGATCGGGTACTTCGGCGTGGTCATGCCCACAGAGGCCAGGGGCGTGCACGTGACCTCCTGTCTTGGGGAGTACCTCAAAACCGGGCGCTTGGCGGCGATCTCCTTCTGCGCCAAGTGTCTCCACGTGAAACTGACCACCAACTTCATGAGGTGCAAGAACCGCGAGTCCTCGTTGAAGTACTTGACCTTCAAGGAAGGCGGGGGGCTTTTCAAGACCTTGGTGAGTAAAGAGAACGCCTGGTCAAACTCGGGCATCGTGAGCACCGTCGCCATCGTGTCCACGGAAATGTAGTCGAGCATGTCCTTCACGTGACCCGCCTTGCACACGTCGAGAACCATGCACGCCAAGAGCACCGAGATCATGCCGATGCGGGGCAGCGTGAAGTTGAAGTAGATGTTCGGGTAGAACTGGATGAGCTCGCAGATGTAGATGGCGATCACCTTGATGTCGTTGCAAGTCTTGTGGGGGCTTTTAGAGCCAGCTAAAAACCGCGACTTGGCCAACGAGTGGATGTACACGTCGATGAACAGGTCGAACGTGGGCGCGTCCACGAGCCACCCGAAGGACTTGAGCACGTGGTTCTCCATCTCCAAAAACAACTTCTTGCCGTAGCAGTGGCAGCAGTACTTGCACAAGTCGTTGAGCAGGGGAATGCGGAACTTGGAGTCCAGGTTCTTGCATGCGATCCAGAGCGCCGTGAGCCCCAAGAGCTGGTAGTGCTGTTTCTTCACGATGCGCACCAGGCAGTACCTGTCGATGATGTTGACCGTCAACGGGAACGTCGACTTCGACAAGCCCAACTTGTTGATCACGTCCATGAGGAAGTCTAGGAGAATCGGGCGCATTCGCAAGTTGATTTCCGGCTGCTGCTGGATGAGCGGGAGGTTGGGTCTCGTCTTCGTGTCCAACGTGAGGAGATGCGCGTAGATGTCCAACTTGTACTCATCGACCTGGAGCTTGTGGGCGTTGTACTCGGCCAATTGTAGGTCGATGTTGGACGCTTTGATCGACGCTTGCGAGGCACGCACATGATGCAAGATGTCCGGGGAGCCGTGCATGTTGGGTGCGTTTGTGGGTGGGTTTGTGAGGAGGGGGTGACTGACGAAAGGGGGATTCAGTAGAGACCGGAAATGGACATATGTTTCAAAGACTCCGGGAACGAAAAAGTGAGGAGCGCCGGCGGGTATGGAGACTCTCGTTCAGGTGAATGAGGAGGTATCAAGGTGGGTTTCAAGGTGGTCGAGGGCCTGCAAAGTGACTTTTCAAGCTATCCAAAGATCTTCTTCTTGCCACAGTCAGCAAAGTTAATAACCGCAATTGTTTGTGGGTATGGTACTGCTAATAAATTCAGCGTGATACAATCCTTAAGCAAAATCTTAAAATCTTCAATGGCTTTAAGAGATAGATGGGTCCAGAGATCTCGGGAGATGTGACGAAGTCGGACTGGCGAAAGGGAATGGGGAAACGGAAAAAGGTCGAAGAGAAGAGGAATGAATAGAGGAACCGAACAATTGCTGAGCTCAACCGAAAAATGAGAAGTACAATGCCGTGTTCAAAGAAACTCGTGAGGATGCCTGGGTTTTTTTGGTCCACCTCCACGGCGTATTACAGTATATATATGATCGTGAGCCTCCTGCTGAAGATTTCGCAGTTTCCCCGAGCCTGTCGCTCCATGCTGTATGCTGTATGGCGTCTGCAGGTCTAGCGCAAAATACAAGGGACAGTGCATGAAGCATTCTGAAGGAGGTGGTTGCACACCTTGTGTCCCCCAGGCCTCCTTTCCGAGGGCACCTCTTTGTCCGCGACATTTTTTTTTTTTTTTATTCGGTATGCCGGCGCCGTGTCTGCTCACTGTAGGAGAGCCGGCTGAGTATGCCTTGGCCATTAAGAATAGCTGGCGACAATAAAGACTCATGTTGAAAATCGCTCACTGAAACTGCTCTCATGTTCTATTATTTACTTTACACATTTTCTCCTCCCTGAGTGCAGATTCGACCCAATCCAAACCACATGAGACAGCGACAATTGTCGCGCGCCAATCACAGAGAATGGACGGCCTTGTCCAACGAGGCTCATGAGGCGTAGACATTATTACCCAGGCTGCGCGCACTTGACTGAATGGGAAAAAACTCAAAAATCGTGGGCAGTGAAAAAAAAAAAGTAGCAACTAACGGTGAATCCCGAGACTCATGGGGACACCAAGAAGAGCGCCCTCCACAACAAGAACAAGCAACACCTGCCGCGGAAAGAAAAAGTAACAAAGGGATTTGCCTGCTTAACGAGTCGATGGCAGACAATACAAAGCGATATTCGCTCTCAAAAAAGAAACCAATTCCAACCGGCCCGGAGAAGCCCCTATTACGGAAAGTCAATTATAGCCACCATGCTTGGCAAAAATTTGACTTTTGAAAAGTGAGGCCTCACCGAGCAGATAAGGAAGCCGTAGCCCGTCTGTTGCTTGGAGACATTCCGCTTTTTTTTTTTTTTTTCTCATCAGCCGTCTCGCTCTTCAACAAAGCGCCCCATTTCCTCGGTAGGACTTTGTCGCACGCGGACAATTTGTCGGGGGATTTCGGCGTTCTTGCACAGTGTAAAAGAGCACAATGTCGCGCCAACTGTGACGACATTTGTCCCACAGAAAAGTGAAAAACGTAGCCACGACGCCAGCTGATAGACAATAGGCCGTAACAGCTTTGTGGATTTACTATCAAACCGATTTCGGAATTCAAATCTCCATAGTCATATTCCTTCCTTTTGATTCCCCATTCCCATTCTGTCTGTGCCGCAAATTTCACATTCTCAATGGACGAGTTGCTCGCACGCCATCGCAAAGAGCAGAAAGACTTGATCGCTCAGATCACCTCGTTGAAAAAACAGGCTCTGAAAAAGACACGAAAATCCGTCAACACAAAATGCACGGATTTGCAGAGCAGTTTGGACGCCCGGCATGCACAGGAAATTGCCGAGCTTAGCGGCGATTCGGCCAGCGAAAACACCGCAGTATCCCCCGAGCAATTGCTCGCGGCGGTGAGTCTTAATCCTTCGGCTAAGGAGGGCCCAGATGCAGAGGGGAGTACACCAGAGGCCACCGGCCCTCAAACGGGCGTTTCCAGCCGCGAAATTAGCGCAAATGCCGCTGGGGCCTCGGCAGCGCAAGGGGGCAGGAAAAGAAACCGTGCAAAGGAAAGACTAGCGAAGAGGCAGGCGCAAATCGACGCGATGAGGGCTGAGGCGGAAGCAGAGGCCGCGGATTCCGTGGACTACAGGGCCATCGAGGCGGAAAGCATGGGCCTTCTTCTACACGCCCAGGGCCTCCTGGTGCACGAAATCAAGCCCGACGGCCACTGTCTCTTCCTGTCCATACTAGACCAAATACTACTCCGGCATGCGGGCCTGGCCGATGCTGCAGGCCTCTCTGTTTCCGGGCTCCGAAAGCGGGCAGCGGACCATATACGAGCCCAGCCGGACGCCTACATCCCCTACTTATTTGACCAAGAAACAATGACCGTCCAGGACGTGGGCGAGTACACCAAAGAGCTCGAGGAGACGGCGATGTGGGGCTCCGACTTGGAGATCGCGGCGCTCGCAGCTGTCTTCGATTGCCCAATCAAAGTGCTTGTTGCCGGGAGTGCACCTATTATTTTTAACGAGGCCGGCACGCAGCCCCAGTTGATTGTCGCCTACTATAAGCACAGTTATGGTCTTGGGGAGCACTACAATTCGTGCCGTGATCTGGCGTAGGATGTACGGGTGTGCGCGTGAAACACCCACTGATTCAGCCCCCAGAGACGCGTATTCTCCACAGGTTCTGCTACCTCGTGGAATGTCCGGCATATAGTGCCCGTTTACGGCACGTTGCCTCAGATGTGGCTTCCACGACTGGGTGTGGTGTGCTAGCAAGATAGACTTTCAGCATGACTCTATTTAGTTTAACTTTATTTATTGATATCACAGATGTCATCTTTGCTAAATCTGACTGTATTTTCTTGTCGGCCAGCTTTGCCACATTAAGCGGGGCAAGCTCTGCGAGAGCAAATAAGATGAGCATTAAGGTGAGCATTAAGGTGAGCATTTGGGTGAGCATTTGGGTGAGCATTTGGGTGAGCATTTGGGTGAGCATTTGGGTGAGCATTTGGGTGAGTACTTTTTGATGTTGGGGAATTTCAGGTAATGGCGTTGATGACGTCAGAAAACTTTCTTGCTCATTGGTTTATGTGTTGGATGGTCATCTTTTCACACCTTTTTTGCCTCATCTCAGTTTTCTCATTTTGTCGCCGTGTCAAAATGCCGCATCCGTTGCCCCGACACGCAGAGCAAGGTCATCGAGAGTGTGCTAGCAACAGGTTCAGCGACATTCAGAAACTTTGACAAAAATAAAAAATGTTGTGAAGTTTAACAACCGCCTAATCCTATCTACCTTTGAGCTCAGCTGTTCGACAAAGATATGTATTTTCATTCGTCAAACTTGCTCCCTCTGTTAAAATAATACACCGAGGTCCTTTGTTCCCCGCTTTCTAGCCTACTTTAGGCATTTTTACCCCGTTGCTTATTTCAACATGGCACCCACAAAAACCTTCAATCATGTAATGCTCAGAATTTCAGTCGCTTCAGTTCCATGTACTTTTTTTTTAATTGACTACGTTCATTGGACACTTCATTCAACGGCAATGTAGCACGACATCATGGTGCACTATCTCCATGACCGGCCGGATGTCGTGAGAATTTTTCCCCTATACGTGGTTAAAGGGCAACTCCGAAAGAGAGCGTGCAGGACGGGTGTCGTCATCAAAGCCACAGATATAATGTGTAAGAGCCAGACCAACAGCCGTTTACTTGTAATAGATACAGCTTGGTCTCTAATAAAGCTTTACCATGGCTCCAAGATACGGATGACAGTTCTTTGCCTAAATAATAAATTCTAGATCTTGTGAAACATATCATTTTTGAGATGGGGGATTCCGTATGTATATTTGGGCATGCGACATTCTGTGCGCAGTCGCCGCACGTGCGATTGGCGGGGGCATGCGCCGGCGTATTCCCTCTTGCCACTACTAAATGAAGCAGCAAATTCCTCCCTCTGGGAATTTCAAGGTCTTGGCATTCCGAAGTTGGCTATTCGAGCGAGACCAGTTCATTCACTTCAAGAGCGCTTTTCTGCTTGCCTGGGTTTGTCGGAAGTCTGTTAGGAATCAGATGACCCTCGGTGATAAGTCGCAGTGAGGGTGCGGGTTTGACAACGGTACAGCACCAATGAGCCATCTCACGACCACGTGCGATTATGACCTGGTAACGAAATGTCGCTCCTCACATACAGAAATTCGACTCAAATATTTCACATCTTGTACTATAGCGAAGTAAACATATTCCTCTCTTTGTCACATTGGAAAATGAGAAGTCTGGAAGCTCGAATCCGAGCACGACAAATTGGGCATAATTGGGCGCATTAGCGCTTCCAACAGCAGCTCAATGTCTTAACTTGCGCATGGACACCATGCAGAAATTGCCTGCATTTGATTTGGCAACAGGCTGTGTAGTATAGCCGGTCATTCAACCCGACTACATTGGCATTTTGCTCTCCGTGTCCCCAGACTTCTACAGCATGGCGTCATGGCCGGTTGATGTGTTAAGAATACGATGATGATATGTTGCTTTCGCAACACGTAAAGATAGGGGTCATTGAGCCTAAAATTCGTCACTTGGGATCGATATCAAATAAGCTTCGAAGATCTGCAATGTGAACTGCTCGAGAGCATGCTTGAGCGATGGTGCAATGTGCACGCATTCATGCGGTTGACGGGGCAGATGTTTTTTTATCCACCTCAGCGCTGACTAGGGCTTGAGTGCAAATGGCTCGATAGGCGGTGCGCGAAATGTCAACCTCCTGTGGTTGTTGAGGCTCGCCTCCGTACCCACCACGACGTTGCGACATTTGCTCAGAGGGAAAGCATATGCAGCCGATCACGTGCCCAGCCCTCGGTTTTAGACATTGGACCAGTTAAATGTATGCGCCAACCACGCACTTGGTGGTGTTGAAAACGCACAGAGTCGCCCTCTTTTCAATGTATGAGATGGGCAGATTCATTTGGTTTGGAAGGGCTCTAGCTTTTTAGCTTGTGTGCGATATGCAGACCCTTTGCCGTTTATGGAGATATGTGACCCGAATGTGTTCTCGGCTCATTTTCGTTTTCTCCCCCCAGCCTATTAAATTTATAATTCCATGGGGAGAAATCTATGGAGTTTGTTCCATGTTGATTGTGAGCTATTTGGCCACTTCTTCGCTTATTTTTACCAGACTCAGAGTTACAGTGGAATTATCGTAATCCTCCCGGCTGGGGTTTCCTTGCTATGTCATGGCCTGATCTTTTCTGCCGCCATTTAAGAGGGTGTGCTTTCGGTTCGTCGCCGAGCATATACCCAGAAGCCCTGGTATATACTTCACGTGATCGCAGCAACTCTGTGAAGCTTCGGTTATATCAGGTGAGCAATTGTCCATCATAAAGCCGTAGTATTTTAGTCCAAGACTATTGGTCCGGCTTTGTGTGTATGGAATTGATCAAGCGATTACAATGCTATCGATCCACATTCCACTTCTTATCCAGCATTGGTCACAGCAGGCCATATTGATTTAGAAATTATCGGCTTTCGGGCAGACAGCGTATAGTGCATCTCTTCGAGATAGGTCAGATACGATCTCACTTCCCCGCTTCTTTGTTCCCCATATTTGTGTAACTCTTGTGAGAGCGCAAATGAAACATGCGTTCCATTCTTACTCCGCATTCTCAGCTTTTTCCCATGGGGCAATCACTTACATCCTTGGCAGTCATTGGCATTCAACATTTCAGTCGTTCCCTGCCTAATCTCCCATTGGTTGAACTTCGTCGTTGGTCTTCTTGTTGTGTCCCTGCCCAAGGTCTTTTGTCCATTTTTGTCTATGGGCCCAATAAGTATCTTTGTTGGATAAGTGTGACACTTGTGACAAAAACGGATAGAACCTCCTGTTTTGGTCCTCTGACTCATTCTTCTTGTTCTGAACCAAATTGACATAAATGCTTCCATCAACCAAGGTGGGGTGCCGGGAAATGACGAGTTCTTTTTTCTACATCCAAGTACTTTAGTTTGGAGCATTGTCATTTCTACCATACGTGTCATCTGTAATCACGAGAATTAGATTCCTCATATCATCAAAATCGATCATCTTGCAGTAAATTGGCCAGTTGAAGTGCGCATGCTAGTTTTACAACGAAGCTTTCAATACTTCGGAAGCACACACGTTCTCACTTCCCACTTTTAGTCACGATTTTTGCTCTATTCTTTTCCTATTTTCTGATATCGTCGTTTTGCACTCTTTCGCTGAAAATTTTTCCATCATAGGCATCATGTACTGGAGCGTTCTAATTCTAACATCGAAGCAAGTTTGACTGATCTTAAAAGTCAAGCGATCCGTTGGAGATATCGTTGCCTCTCGATCCCAGAACTCTTTTCAACGGCTGGTGAAGACCTAGGACAGTTCAAGTCGGATTGCCTTTGATATGAGTGTCAGGATGAAGCCGACTCGAGGTGACTTTATACACTCATGACAGGTAACCATGCATGGCTTTAGGATCCACCGAGATCAAAAAGTGAGAGACTTAGCAATGCTCAGGCTCAGCTTTTCACGCTTTAGTTGTACATTATGAAATATAATACATGACTGCATGCGAGGGGTTGGGATCAGGAAAGCGGACTAAGATGGAGTGCATCTACAATGATCGGGCCTATTCATTCATTTAGGTTCGATCGCTTGACCTGAATGTCGTGCATCTATTTCATTGTAGTTCAACAGGGTGATATTTCCGACTTAATGCAACTATTTCATAGCGGAATTTCTCGTGTAATTCCGTTTCCGCTCATGTTAGGTAAGGGAATTGTAACGTGACAGCATAGTTACAAGATACTAAGCTCCAGTGAAAACAAAAGTGACTTCTGAAATTAACAAGCCACGATTTCCGTGAAAGTTGTGCTAATCTTAGGCTAAAAAATGAGGTTTGTTATTATTCAGGACTAGACGAATTGCGATCAGATTATCTCCGGTCCGTAATTTCATAATGTCAAATAGAGCATACCCAGTACCGGCAGTCGAATTGAAAGTTTTAACTGGTCTTTCGGCCTCTAAGCATAGTCCCCACCATAACCGCCAGATCGGCACCTTCAGTGACCTTGATTTTTGGATCGCCGGTTCCCGCCTATTATTATGAGGTCTACAGTGCCTATCCTTGATCGGAGTAATAGAAAGGTGATCAAGAAATTGTATTTCCATGACCATGACACTCGATTTATTTGTCATTTTGTGTGTCTTCCCCCACATCTCTGCTGTTGAAGCCTTTGATCCTTCCTCAACTGAGGATCCGAATAATACAGTGGAGATCTGTTGTTCTAAAAGTCTCCCTATGGATATCTCGAGAGATGTTATTAGGTGAAGAGTCACCCAAAAAGCGAGACTTGCAAGAAAGACTCAGAACTTTATCAAGTCTCAAGAAGGACAGCTCGGGGATTTGCGCAACCGACTCAGGCAAAGCTTTTGCAAGAGCAGCATTGACTTCAAGGGGTTTTTCAAGTTGAAGATCCAGTACATAAAATTCATTGAAACCGTCGATCCCCTTGGGGTTTTTTGGAGACTGAAGGTACTCAGAGAAAATAAATTAATATGTTTAAATAAAACTATGTCCACAAGATCGAGAATATTGGCAGTGTGACATGTGCAAGAGTCCGTGGTTTGGGATATGGTTGCATGCATTTCAACAGTGGGCGGCTTCTTGGAGGCTCATCATTTCCACAAAAAGGAGTAAGAATTTGAATACGGTGAGGATGGCGAGCCCACCCAAAAATACCTCGCTTTAATCTAGCAGCTGAGACAACAGGGTTTGAATCTTTACGAGGCAAGCATCACATTACGAGGCAAGTAGCACATTACGGTGAAATAAATTAGATTATACCCTTGATTCAAGACAAGCAAGGGTGTGTTATATCTTGGCCACCTTTTCAAAAGTTTCCATCGAATAGAGGGAGTTATGTCTTAAGTGCAAATCAACATGGTAGAGATGTCCCGATATGTAATGACGTGGGATTTGTAAAGTTAGCGCAATAAGTCCAGGGAACCGGGCATGATTCTTAGTGTTTAGTTCCGGAAACACGCGAATTTTCATTTAAACATACAAGAGGTTATGTACTTTGACCACAAAATTAGAAAGTTTCGAGCTAAATCACCTTACCTAAACTTTGCTATTTTGGTAAAATCAGGTATCTCTCTCTGCGGCTTTGTGGCCAGTCATCTCCCCGATGATTACGCAGGTGTACGGGTGCGCAGTAGGCAATGCGCATCATCATTAAGATACTTGCCTGCGAAAACCCAATATCTCATTCTCAAAAATTAGCATCTAGATCACGGCACTTCTTTGCATACTTTGGTCTTGCCAGAATTCGAACTCTCGAGATTTTTCTCCTTCTTTACCTCAGCATTAGATTCCGTGTCAACTCACCGGACTTTTCACAAATCTCCAGTACATACCTGTCTGGAACGCTACTATATTATACCCTCCATACTATCCTAAACTATGGGTTGGTTTTGGGCCTCGGATCCCGCCGTCAAAAAGCCCGCTATCAGTAAGGCCCCCGCCGTGTGTCCGATCGACCACAAAAACTTGCTGGCTGCCGCATGTCCCGTGAAAAAATCCAACAGAGACGCCGATGACATCGAGGTGTTAAACCCTCTTAATAACATGCCTATGGCGATATCCTCGGAACGTGCCCCTGGCCAAAAAGTCGTCCTTTCGACCGAGAGAACCATTTCTCTGATTCCCAGAGGCACCCTGGACGACCAGGGCAACTGGGAGTACCCTTCGCCTCAGCAGATGCTTAATGCCATGTTGAAGAAGGGTAAGGGTCAAGGAATCGATGAGACCGCCGTGGAATCCATGGTGGAAGTGCACAACTTCTTGAATGAGGGGGCTTGGCAGCAGATCTTGGAGTGGGAGCACAAACACACGCTCGAGACGAAGGTCGAGCCCCGGTTGGAGAAGTTTACCGGCAGACCACACGACTTATCTCCCAGAGCCAGAATGTACCTCTACTTGGGCAAACTCTTCCCTGAAACTTTCAACACCCAGCCTCCTTTCGACCGTCATGACTGGACGGTCTTGCGGTCCGAGGGAAGGGGCGCCGGCTGGCTGAAAGTCCGTTATGTGATCGATTACTATGGTGCTCCAGATGACGAGGAGACTGGTATGCCTGCATTCATGTTGGATACCAGACCTGCGCTTGATTCGCCTGCTGCAGCCGTGGACAGGTTTGACCGCTGGTTCACACCTTTGTGGAAGAGGGCCATGGGCGACTTCGACGACAAGTGATCGGTTTCCAGACTCTTTACTCATTTTCAAGGACAGCAGTCCTCTATTTATCTCTTATCTTGCATATACACGAGAGCGAGCCTTCGCCTCCTTTTCATCACCATGGTGATACCCTTATGTACACTGTTTTCTGTGCCCCTTGGGACTTCAATATACGATTCATTATGTTTATTCAACGTCTTATATACAAGGCTTCGTCTAGTGGCAACAGCTCTAATTAGGTGCTACCAGGCAAAGAGGCAAGCAACTCAGGGGATACCTCGTAGTCACGGCTCAACTCCCTGATGATTCTAGGCAAGTCTCTTCCGTACTCGGGCAAGTTGGCAGCTGCGACTTCGTCAAGCCACCACTGGATCTTGGTGCTGTCGTTCTTCTTCTTGAAGTGGTCGATGAGGAAGAAGTATGTGTAGAAGTTGGGTGCCACATTGAAGGGGCGCTGTGCACAGAGGTCCGAGTAGTACTTCAATGCCAAGCGCTCTCTCTTCATGAGCAACCCGCGGATCATCATGTTGTACATGACGGTCTCGTTGCGCAAGTTCTTGATGTACCATGCGAACAACTCCTCGGCGTTGTGCAAGGATCCGAACTCCATCTCGGCTCTGATCATCGAGGTCAACATTCCGCCAGAGTGCTTGAATCTTCTTCTTGTCTCGCAGAAGTATCTGAATACTCCTCTCGCGGCTTCCATGTTGATACCGTCTTTCACAAGACCGTCGATGAGCGTGGCAACCATATGCTGGTCCCACTTAGAAGTGTCCTTGATGACTTCAGAAAGCAATTCATTCACATTGGGCACCATACCTCTTTCACGGTAGGTCTTGAAGTAGTAGTTGAGGAGCGTGGTGGTGGTGGCGATGTTCTCCTCAATTCCCTTCAGGGTCATGAAGTCAAGAATTCCCTCGACGGCTTTGTCGTTGCCGTCAGCCACGTAGTGGGCCAAAAATGTGTTCATGACTGTGGTTGAAGGTACGTAAGTGGGATCTTCCTTCAAGAAGTCGCGCATTTTTGTTTCCGCTTCCGCGAGCTGTTTGTTGAACGCCAATCCAATGAGAATGTTGTTTCTGGTCATGTGCACGACAGGCACGTCCTTGTGTTGTTCCAAGTACTGGGTAACCAAGTCCTGTCTGTTCAAGTTTGAAAGACTTCCAACGAATACACCCAAGACCTTGGCATTGACAGGTACACCGAAAGCAGCCATAGTGTTGAAGGTGGCCTCGACTTTCTCGACGGCTTCTTTCTTTGCTTTATCAGACATGCGACCGACATTCGAAGGGTGGCCAAGAGCCTTGATGACCAACTCCCAGGATGTGGAGGACGGCTTTTCAATAAGCCCGTTGCACATCGACGCGAAGATCGCAAGTGCTTCATCAAACATCTTTGTCTCGATGAAAGCCTGCATCATATGGTTCAACGTTTGCTCGGAAATCGGAATAGAGTTCAGCACAGACGCCTCCTTCATCTCCGCAAAGAGTTTCTTGAGCCCGTTGGCATTACCCATCTTGATGAATGTTTCGATCTGTCTGCTCACAGGTACGCCGTTGGGGTCCATGTTTTTCACGTCTCTCTCGCTGACCTTCTTCACGAATGGACGGATGTCTTCTTGTAAAGCGTCACGCAATCCCAAACGCGCCAACAGGGAGGTCACAAAGTACAGCGGAGGGATTTCCAGCGCCTCTGAAATCTGCAAGATTTTCACCGTGGTGGCAAGATCGTATTCCTCCCCAGTACGAATACAATGGGAGATCAATGCAAAGTAGGCCAATCTCAACGCGTCCAGGGAGCGATAGTCTCTGTCTCTATACACGCCAAACGTGCCCTTGATCAACCTACCGGCTCCCGCGGTGGTCATGCGTTTAGAATAGTCCAAATACATAATCCACAATTGCAAGACTTTGGAGTATGCCTCTGGATCCGCAGTGTTGAGTAAAGTGCGTTTTTGCACCTCGATAAAATGGAACGTGTGGGCGACGCGCTGCTCGACCAACATGTTCAACACTGACTCGATAGTTCTGCTGCCCAAGTTGGCGTTTTCAGACAAAACCAAGTCGAAGAGCTTTGCCAGGGTGGGCTGGAAAATCGAGTAGAGTGCGTCCTCTTTGATTCCTTCGGCTTGCTGGATCTCACGCAAATACGAGGCGCCCTCCTCGAAAATGTCGATCGCTTCACTGAGCTCGGCACTGCTTGCGTCGGTGATTGCGGTGACGGATTTCTCCACCTGTTTCACGATATCGTGAAGCTTACGGTTGTACTGGTAATTGCTCCTTCGTTTCGGCTTTCCGTCGGCGGACTTCCCCGTATCTTTTCCACCATTTTCGCCTTGTTTGCTCGGCTCAGAAGAAGCTTTTTCGAAATTGACAGCAGCGTCCGGGGCCTCTGATTTGGCGGAATTGGTGTTTTCTTGGGCTGGAGCAGCAGAGGCCTTGAATCTCACAAATGATGCCCTTCTCAACGCTCTGTTGGCGCCGGCAGCGCGGCGAGCGATTGATCTCGGAAGCATGATCTCAATTATGTGGCCAAGCTTGATTTGAAAATTCAAACGTTTGGTTTTGTGGTATGGACGGCCTTGTTGAAATGACCTGATTAGATGGTTGGTGATCTTTCGTTGGTCGCACCCGAAAAGTTTTCGCGCCTATTCGCTGCACTTGAATGTCTGGGGAGAGTTTCCGTTGGAAGAGAGTTCTGAAAGGTATAGTGAAATGGAAATGGGGTAAAGAAAAAACAGGAGCATCAAAAAGATCGCTCAATTTTCTTTTGGAGTGATTCACTACTTTTTTGTGGTGTTGCCGTAGTGCTCCACTATCTTTGAGAACCGCGTATTGCTGGAGACTTCGAGGTAGGAAAAACAGAACCACAGACATGACGCTCCTAGGAGTTGAGGCTTTTACAAAGGGCTATAGAGGATAAGGTGATTTGTTTTTAAAGACTGGAGCCTGGAGGCTTGAGAAAATGTGGAGGGAGTAATATGATGGTGATAAGGGTCCAATAGGAAGTTACCACCACGCAAACAGGCCATGATTACCCTAGCAAAGCCAAGGACGACTACGTAAGAGAGTAAGTTTAGAGACGTAAGGAAAGTTTGTTTGCTTGTGCCTGAGCTCCGCAAACACCTTAAGGCATGGATTCATGGGCGGCTAGATATGTTAGTGATTGTCAAAACAAAACTATTATTTGTGCTATCAGCTATCTAGTGGAAAATTCTTATCATGAACAGTATATCAAATGAGCTGGGTTATAGCAGTCCTTTCGGACAAGGTATCATCAGGTAGCACAGTTTTTAGTTCGAAGAAGAACATACATTTTCTGATGTCCTCGACAAAATATGTGGCTTTGCGCGCGGATATATATACTTGAAGGGTCGTGCGGAGTCACAGTTTTGATTTAGGGCTTCCTCTGAAACGAGCATCCTTCAGTGCTCGGGCGTTGCCATGAACGCGCCGCAAACACCTCCCTTTTTTTTTCAAAGAAACATATCGTATTACAAGGAATGGCATTCTCTAATCAACTAACTTAACATTTCTTTAATTGCCTTTTTTCTTTTTTCATGAATACTTCGAAATTACAATGAAAGAGATGATTTCACGCGAGAAGTATGCCATTAAAATTACTTCAGAGCTAATGCTAGATCCGAAGCACTTGCCCCTGTGCAGATCTTTGCCAATCTCCTTCCCGCGCCTCGGGACACATTACAGTACGATGTTTTCAACGCAACTCGAGGACAGAATCCCTCTTGCTCAAATGAACTTGATTAGTAGGATCCACATCTAACTTTGCTCTTTCCAAATAGGACATTCTCATCCTATCTCTATCGTGCGTTCGCAAGTTAAAAAGTTTAGGGATACGAAGTAACCGCCACATAGATCGCTGTTTCTTTTCTTTGAATCAAACCTTTCTGCTTTTCTCTGGATAAAACCATAAATTCAACTACAAGATAGTACTCTTGTAACTATTGGTGGAGCTACATCTCTGAAACTCCGGTATTTACGATATGATTTTGGCATAAATTAAAACGTGCTTTAATTTGTGAACTTCGCGCTTAATCACTTGCAGGTCGCGCAAATTTTTCATTTTAGTTGACTGCACAAACTAGCACATTTTTAAGAGCACATACGGTTGCGTGGTCTAGTTGGTTATGGCATCTGCTTAACACGCAGAACGTCCCCAGTTCGATCCTGGGCGGAATCATGTGTTTTTTTGCATTCTTGCTTTTTCTAAAAAGCACTGTACTCCCCACTGGAAGTCGTATCTCACGAGATCTAAGTGCGGAAATAAGTTTTTGACTTGAGATCAAGTCGTGAAAACACCACGAAGCGGCCAAGATCAATACGAGGATTAGGGTGTTTGTCAAACAGGTGCTTCTGAGCTTATGGTTTTTTCATTTGTGAAATCGATGGAGTTTAATTAGCATGGCATGGCAGATTGTTAAAGGGCAAGGAATTGCGAGATTATAGTGGCACTTTTCCGAGTCTTTGACGTCAAGTAAATCAATCTAGGGCTTTGATATTCTAAGCATCTCTTTGGATATCTTCTTTTAACGCCCGAGTATACCCCACATTTCATATATTAGGGGTGCTCGTCATTTTAAGGGAAGAAGTCAAAATGCATGTCAGTCACGTGGCCGTTGTCACTAAATTATGAGGTTGAAAATTGCCCTTATGAACTGGTGTAATGATCACATGATCCATTCAATCTCTGGAATTGAGCTGTTCCGAACTCAAGAACCTATAACATAAAATTTACACCGGAAAATAACAGGTAGATATGTTAAAAAGACTCAAGGCCTCAATCCCTATCATCTAAGGATATGGCTATGAAACAATAGATGGTTTTGCCAGCTTTTTCAGGCTTCCACAGTTAGTCAAGCCATAAAATTGAGTCTATCACAATTTCAATTTCTTTAATTGATTTCATTGTTTGCTAATCGTTGGTTCCTTCGTATTAATGTAGACGGTATCGATGGAGCACTCATTGCCAATTTTGCTTTTCGCACTCAGACCTCGATCTTTTATGAAGTACGTTGATCACAAAGCCAATTACCATATGCTTGTCTCTTCGTAGATTCATGAATAACCCGCCCATCAATGACCCTAGCACCAACTCATCAAAAGACTTAGTTTTCTTTAATTATCACGAGTACCTTGTTCCAGAGTATGAGCCGCTTGATGATCTTCAAAGCTACCCGCTGAATCGAGAAAATAATGAAAGCAATCCCGCGTTGGTAGTCACCCATTTTCCAAATCCTTATACAGCAAATGGCGGTGACCTCTTTCAAAAAACAAGAATCGTACGCATTTCCCGTGTCTATGATCTTTGTGAGGAGCTGTATATGGTTCCCCAATTTTCAGAGTATGTGCCTGGACATGAACCTGCAGCGCTAAGAAACCCAGCAGCGACGGAGTTTCAAGTTTCGGGATCATACAAAGGATACCGTTTCGGAACCAACTCTCTCACGCCCCTAGTTCCAACGTGGCTTGGCGAAAGGGAATTTTTGGATATTGTGCAAGCAATCAATAAACTTCTACTTGAGGCTGCAAAGCCTCGCAATGGGGTCACGTGGCTAGAAAATGCCTTGGATTTCTTCAGCGGTACACTATATTCTACGATTGTGACAAAGTTTTTTCGACAGTCAAACTTGGAGCGCAAGTCAGAGAGCGTCGATCAGTATGTGGAGAAGGTGAACACGAATTTGCGGCAAAAGCACGGCTATCTTCAGCTTATTTCGCCATCGAAAAGCGCCATGTTGTCATTGGATTTTCAGATCCCGACATGTGCCCACAGTTATGAGTTGAGGGAGTCTAGTAGAGAGCACGGGTTTAGAGGAAGTCGAAGCTCTGTAAGCGCTGTTGGAGAGCAGAGTAAGGATTTGGAGGAAGTTTAGGTTTTGCACTTTTAATCATGGGTATCACTGAGTAAAGAGATCTCAACAATGAGAGTATGCATAAGCTGAGGTATTAATCTGGAAGATTATGAATGACTGTGACTCGTTGAACGCAGTATAATTAGTACTTGCAGCTAAGACCTGGGATCATTCAAGCCTAATTCAGGTCGCGGCAAAGAAAGCGAATGTGAGAATGGTTCAAGGAGTTTTCATAAATCACAAATCAAAAAAAATTTGCAGAAATTCATAATTGTTTATGTTCTTAAGCACTTTTTATGATCATCAGCTCACTTACCAATGTCTCTGACAATGAACCCCGCATCTACGCTTTCTCATTCATTTAATGCGCAGGTGCCTGCAAAGCGATGCGCATCTCATCCAGATATGAGCATCGCATTGCATGTTTAGGTACCTTCCACGAAACATGAACGGAATTTTAGCGGTGGAAAAACCGAGCGGTGTCTCGTCGTCCAAAGTCGTTCTTCAAATCCAGTCGATTTTTGATGGGTCCGATGTTTTTGCGCACGACTTGGCCGAGTTGAAGAAGAAGGTGCATGATCAATTGACCGCAGGCACAAAATGGCTGGAGTCCAAGATTGCCAATCGTGTGAACAGAGCAAAAATCAAGGTGGGTCACGGTGGAACTCTAGATCCGCTTGCGTCGGGAGTGCTTATCATTGGAGTGGGAACCGGCACGAAACAGCTCAGCTACTACTTGGGCGAGTGCACGAAAACCTACGAGACAAGAGCAGTCTTGGGCCAATCCACGACCACCGGAGACTCCGAGGGAGAGGTCGTCACACAGACAGAATTCAAGGGCGTCACGTTAGAAGGCTTGAAGGAGGCCGCGGCAAAGTTTGTGGGAAACATCAAGCAGACCCCGCCCATCTTTTCTGCTCTTAAAGTAGACGGCAAGCCATTGTACGAGTACGCTCGACAAGGCATTCCTGTGCCCAAGGCCATCAAGCCCCGTGAGGTGAAAGTGCATCTGTTCGAGGTCCACGACGATTTCGGGCCTCACGAGGAACACGGACTTCTCCCCATCAGTGAAGAGGGGGATTCCATGGGCAAGGCCGTGTTCAACAACCCCACGCTCAACGACCACGAGCTCTGCTACTCCGATGAATTCATGTCCAACCCTGATGTGAGTGACGACGCCAAAGTCACCAACATCCATCCCAAATTGGTGGATCCATCTGTTAAGATCACAGAACAGCCGCCTGTGTTTCACGCAACTGCGTCTGTTGGGTCAGGCACCTACATTCGTAGTTTGGTCAGCGACTTGGGAAGAGCCGTGGGGCTGCTGGCATTCATGGCGGAGTTGATCAGAACTAAGCAGGCAAACTGGGAGTTGGGCAAGAACGTGTTCAAGTTGAGTGATTTCATTGAGCGTGACGAGAGAATCTGGGGCCCTGTCTTGAAGCAGGTGTTCGAAAATGGCCATGAGATTAACTTGGCAGATGAATTCGCTAAGGCGGAAGCTGTCGTTCAGCCTCTTCTCGAGAAAGAGCAGGCGGCGAAGGAATTAGAACAAGAGAAAGAGGAAAACGAGAAAGGACAGGAAGTGGTGAATCCAGAAGAGGAAAAAGAGACAAACGAGATTACCGAGGAGCAAAAAGTCGAAGAAATGGATGTTAAGAGGCGGAAGGTCAATGGCTCAGAATGAGCAGATGGTGTGCAGTGGAAATAATGCAATAGATTAGACAAATACTTAAAGATCATATCAATTCTGGAAATATGTGAAATAGATCATAACAAAAATCCCGCCTTCGATACTTTTTGTCTTTTATATGAATTGCTCCAAATTGATACAACGTATTTACCTGGTGCAAAGTGCGCAGTCGCAGATATCTATACCAACCACATAGTCTTCTGGCTTGAAGAGCCTTATTGAGATTCATATACCGATATCTCAGTCCATCGCTTTATCCTCTCATAGACTTTATCTTTTTCACAGACGATAATTTGAAAAGAAATCTCCCAAAACATGAACATTCATCGCAGGTTATCCACCTCTGCCTTGGCGAGAGCTGCTTATCTTGCCAGAACAACGGTGACACCCAAAAGCGGGGCATCGCCTACCTTACCCACTTCATTCACTCCCCGCTCGGTCATTTTTCTCTCCACTCCCCAAAATCTCCCGACCACGATCGAAAATGCGATTTTTCTCCATCAAAACTTGAGTCTCCAGGTGGTCGTGGCTGGTGTAGATAGAACCGTGCCCAACAGTGCACACAATGGAGTCTCTGAACTTTGGATCGACACTCCTTTGAAGATTGGAAAATCCACTCTTCTATCGGCCAAAGACACGAAACCTGTCTTGCGGGAAAGCGATGGGATCAATCCAGTCGGTGCAAAAGTGCACTGGAAGAACATCGATGGAAATCTCCGCATGAACTTGCAAGGACATAGTTTGGACATATCATTGGCAAATACGGCATTTGCTACAAACACGCTCACAACACTCTTCTACTTCGAGAAATCGAAGACAGAGACCCGTGACGAGAATATGGGGCAGACTCTCTCCGACTTGCATATTTCGCTTCCGGAATTGACCCCACAATTGAAGGAGCCGGTTTTGTTGGACAGATGGACCCCGTTGACGGAAGATGATAATTTGGTCGTCTCAAACTGTACCGGAAACTTGGTCAAAGGCATCAATGGACAGCCTGCCGCAAAGTATCTCGAGAAGAATCAAAAACTCATGAGCATTGCCAGTAAAGACACCAAAGTGTATGTAAAAGTTTATGGGCAGAGCTCGTCCGCTTTGCCGAAGAAATACGAGGTTATTGCAGGAGGCGGCGGCTGGGGTGCTAAGGCCGACTTGCTTGCCATTTCTCCTGAGGCCCAGTTGAAGAAAGGAGATCGTTTGGAGTTCTACATGGTGACACCCTCGGACAGATTCTCTACACAGACAGCCCAAGCAGTCTCCCAGCAATTCTTTTTTGAATGTGCGCCCGAGGCGACGTCCTACGAGGAGTCGGTGAAAACAACTCAAACAGTAGAGAACCTTTTTGGGGGAAGCAGTGAAGGAGGATTTGTGATGGACGGGATCAACTATAAGAGCGCGGGAGAGTCGGTCAGCTTCCCCTACGGCCACTAGAAAGTCACGAGAATCACCATATTTACGGAATTATCCATACTTATTGTACATAGAAGCTTTTATCATTAAGCATGTCACATCAATGAACACACTTCTACTTGTACATGGACTGTATGAAGTTGGAGGTGAACGGCTTGGTCATGGATGACTTGGGTTTTGGCCGTCGCAATTCGCGGCACGCTAGACACCGGGCCCTCACGATTTGCATCTGTTCAAGTGCTCTTCCTGTTCCTGTCGAAACTTTTATATAGTCTCCGTTCTCCAAATTAGTTTCCTCATTTTCGCCCACTCGGGTGTCCAAAGGCTCGCAACAACTAATACATTTGCCCTCGATGGCCCTATTCAACTTACGGTCCCTGAAATGTTTTCGACACTTAGCACATAGCTGGAAATTCGCGTCACTATCGGCCAATTTTAGGCCACATCGGGTGCACAACCCGCCGTGTTCCCTCGTCTTCATCTGCCACCTTCGCGACCTACCTTTCCCCATTTCTCGGCAATGTTCACAGAGTTTATATAGTCTCGGGATCCTGCCGGGACGGCCACGGGCGTTTTTCTGGTCACGTGCCTTTTTCTGTACAAAGTCCTTCTCGCACCTATTACATTGAGTGATCACTGTTTCTTCTGGCTCTTCCAAAGGCCTGGGCGTCGGCCTTTGCATACCTGGTTTTCGACGCACGAGTTTCTGTCGAGATGGCACACCCAGAGCCTCAGGAACGATTCCCCTTCTGTCATCATGCCTCCTATCCATATCTTTATAATTTTGACTTTTTCAGTATTCAGGTTTTGTACTAGGAAGCGTCTACTAATTTGCCAAAACCACCGTCCCCTAGCGATGTGTGAATCACGTGATCGGCATATGTGCCGGTTGTGTCAAGATCTCTGCGCCGCACGGGATCCTCCCTCCGGCGATCACGTGACTGGTGTATCGCTATCTCGCGCAAGAAGAAAAAGCTGGGGTCAGAGCCCAGAAAATCAACAAACGCCGGTTTTAAGAACCGATCTACTCATTGAAATAGGCTACTGTAATAACACGCTTTGCAGATTATATGACGCGTAGCCATCTGAAAAGATTTCTCGGCCACGCAATCTAAAAGGCACATCGAGAATTGATAAAACAATCTCACCGCACTGTCCTTCCTCCCTAAAAACCCCTTGTACTTCTCTTTGAATCTGACAAAAATGCCCCTTTACATCAAAGGGGATTTATTCTCCCACTCTTCCACAAAAACAATCGTTTTGGCTCACGCTTGTAATCCGTTCGGCCGGTGGGGCGGAGGCATTGCTGCTCAGTTTCGTGAAAGGTACCCATACGCCAATAAGCTATACAGTGATCACTGCAAGAAAAACCGAGACCTTCTTGGAAGCTGCTTATTGATTCCTGCCGCCGAAGTTCCCGATTCCTTTGAAGGCAATTTATTAATAGCATGTCTCTTCACCAGTGACTTCGAGTGCCTGCAGGACGAGATCCTTGAATATACCAAGCTGAGTATGGATTCACTTGCTAGTCAAGTGCTCGAACTTGAAAATGTGGAGGAAGACTCCGCTGGGTTACCAGTGGTCAATATGCCGCAAATAAACAGCGGGATTTTCAATGTTCCGTGGGATCACACAGAGGAGGTTTTGAATGAAAACAGGCTGATTCTGATTAACGTATATACGCTCTAGCTGAATAATTACAATTCACGAGTTCCGCATCAGCACTACACACTGCTAACAATCTCGCTAGCATTTCTCAACACCTCTACCATCTTCAAACACTCCTTTCTCTTCTGCACAGTCGCGTCATTCTCCTTAACCATGTCTCCCAAGTCTGGCGCGCTGTACAATTTCAGCAACAACTCCTTCTGGATATCGTTCTTCGATCTGGTGATCAACTTCAACATAATGGCTTTTGGTACAAGATCAGCCACTGTTCTTTGCACGATGCCGTAGTAAGAGGAGATTAAAAGCTTGATAACTTCAGTCTCCATCTGCTCACGCTCGGTCATGGTACCGGTGGCACGCAAGACTGGTGGAGGGGCCTCCATCTGCTGCAATCTCTTCTTATTCTTGGATGAGAAGAATCCGCCAAAGAATCCGTTTGCGTCTTCCTTGGCGGCAGTTGGGGCAGGCGTAGGTTGCTGCGATGGGGGCAATGGCTTGCCTGTCTTTGGGTCGACAGAGACTTGCGGCTTGGGGTGAAACTTTTCCTCCACGATGACCATTGCTTGGGATCCCTTTAATAAGTCAGGGTGAGCGGTGTTGACGTAGGTCTCCTCTGAGCTGATGATATCTTGGACGAACTTGTTGGTAGGAATCAATGCCTCGCGCAAGTATTGGAGAAAGAATTGAGACAATCTTTCCTTCAATGCGGGGTAACGGGAGTACTGTGGATTGCTGAGAATCTGAGACAAGATTCTGGCCAACTCATCGAAGATCAAGTTCACACACCGCAAGGTTGGGTCTTCCATGCGGCGGATTTGTTGCTTGACGAGCACCTCGAATGCTTGCGTGCCAACAAATAAGGATGGCGCGGAGCCCGAAGTGTTGTGCATGATGGTCCGGATATCGGCGTCCTTGATCTGGTCAAAGGGGTCGAGTGCCTGAATACCATTTTTGAAGATCTCGTGGAACACGAACGAGATACGAGCACCTCCGCTCAACTCGTGGGAGGACAACTCCTTGGCCTCACCGTTCAAGATCTCGTTGTAGTCCTTGGAGAAGTTTGTGATCATGTTCAACGCGATCGACGTGGGGCTCTCCTCTAGCTCAGGGCCCAAGACGGTCAACTCGTGGGAGTACTTCTTCAACGAGTGCTCGATTCTCATCTTGATATCGGGCAAAGTGCTTTTAATGTGGTGCAACAAGATACCGTTCAACTTCTTAGCCAAGTAGGGCGTTCCACAAAATTGGGACTTGGCTTTGTAGGAGGCATGGTTCTCGAAAAAGTTGGCCTCATCACGCAAGGCGTCACGGATCGTCTTCTTGGCCTCGATGTCACGCTGGCCTCTGTTGATCACGGGAATATAGCCGAATCTCAATGGAATCACTCTGCCAGCCAAGATGTCCACGACGTCTGTACCTTGGTCCATCAAGTCGACCTTTGTCAACACACCAATGGTTCTGGCGCCCTCCGGGTCGACCTCACGGGCCAACTTCAAGCCGTCGGAGTTGGCCAAGTCTGTGTTGGAGGCGTTCACGGACAAAATGATCGCGTTGGGCTTCGTGATGTACTTCATGAGCATGTCTCTGATCTGACGCTCGATATCCTTGGGCTGGTCGCCCACGGGCACCTTCGTCAATCCGGGCAAGTCGACCAAGGTCAAGGTCAACACATGCGGCGAGTAAATCCTCAAGTTGATTGGTACAGGGGAAATGCCCAAGTTCTTTCCTGTCTTGGCGTCTGTCTCACGCACAATCTCCTCGCGGATCTCCTCGAAGTTGTAGAACCGCTTGTTGGGCAAGTGCAAGAACTCTCCCCACTCCTCCAAGTTGTTTTCCGAGGCCTCGCCCTTGTCGTCGAGCAAGTTGACCTGGTCCTCATCCAGCTTCTTGACACCGGGTCTCTTGTTGATCAACTGCAACACCAAGGGCCTTCTCGTGACGATTCCGGTACCCCGGGGCAAGAAATCGCGGCCGACGATGTTTTCGAGCACAGACGATTTTCCACTCGACTGAGACCCCACCACGGTGATCTGGGGCAAGTCGACTGGCGACGAGGACCCGCCGCCCAAAGGTGCCAATGCGTCCTGAAGCTTATTGATCGTGGAGATCAAAGTTTCATCCATGTTGAAATATTTGGGACTCTATGAAGTAGGTGTATTAGTTTTTATTAAAGAAAGGGTAATTTCAGGGCTTGCTAGGTGGTTTCGGTCAAGCTTTGTGTGCCTTTCAAGGGCCTAGCATTGCCAGCACAAGAGAGGCGAGCACTAACTGTGGTCGTGTGTGTACCGAAAACACCTGTCCTTGATAAGCCGCGAATCAGTGCACTAGTTTTTTTTTTTTTTTTTTTAATCTTTGATCACTTCCTCAATCTAAGCCTCGCCCCGCACGGCCAAGGTCTCAGAGGCACAGGTCTGGTGTGAAATGGCTGCAAAAGGGCCTGTATCAATTCTTGGCTCTCTCCTCTTCTCTTTTCTTGCTGTCTTTTCTTTCTTGTGACTTTGATCCGTTAGTTATCAGCGGGCATGACTCTCCTTTCCTCGGAGGACCTGTAGCTGTCCTGCGTGTGCCAACTACAACGTGCATTTGAAGAAGGTTTCGGGGAAGACAGCCAGATTTGTCTCACCTGGTATCCTCCTTGTATCTTAAATGATAATAGGTCCTTAGAGTGTGGCTAATAGCTCAAACTCGATAATCACGGCTTTTCTTTGACTGTGGCTCTGTGGCTCGTACTGCATACAATGATGAATCATAGATAAAGCTGGTCGACGTTTCTAACGAAAATAGAAAAAAAAAAAAAAAAAGATATCAAGTGGTTGGTCTTTCTCGTAGCGACTTGGAGGTATTCCTGCAACTGAATAGCAGAGGATTATAAGCGAGAAACAGTCAGCTCCTAACCAAGGTTTCTATATCTAGGGTGTTTCATACTCTCTTTTCTTTTTCGTTCTCTACTCGAGCTGGCTCATAGATAGCGGAGTCATCGCAGATTCTGTTACACGACAAATTTCAAAAACAAAACATATACTTCTCATTTCAATCAGTGTTCTCAATGTCGGCGAAAAAGAAATCGGATAAGGTCCTGGAGTACACCACAGGGGTCTCCGGTGCCAATCGCATACAGGCGACGGTCTCTCCCGACGACTGCTCGAGCACGTTTTCCACTGAGACGTTTGAAAAACAGTCTTTCGTCACCCAGTTTTTTGACTCTTTCAAGCCCTTTAACTTGGAAGATGATGGTATTGACACCTCGAAGATGACTGAAATGGAAAAGTCGATCTACGCCACTAGCAGGCATCCCTTATCCAGGAGCTTGAAGAACAGACATTTGCAGATGATCGCCATTGGAGGGTCCATTGGTACAGGTCTCTTTGTCGGATCTGGGTATGCGCTTTGGCTCGGCGGACCTGCTGGCCAGCTCATATCGTATATTTTGGTCGGCTTCTCGTTGTACTGTGTTGTTAACGCCTTAGGCGAGTTGTCCGTACAGTTCCCCGTTTCCGGCTCGTTCAATGCGTTCTTCTCGCGGTTTGTCGACCCGTCTTGGAGTTTTACAATTGGTCTCTTGTACTCCTTGTCTTGGTTGATCTCGTTCCCCTCGGAATTAGTGGCGTGCTCTCTAACGTTTCTGTACTGGAACACCGGAGTCAACCCGGCGGTATGGATCGCCATTTTCTACATCATCATCAGCTCGATCAACATGTTCGGTGTGAAAGGTTTTGGTGAGGTGGAGTTCTCACTTTCAATCATCAAGGTTTTGGCCGTCGTGGGCTTCGTCATTCTCGGCATTTGCCTTATATGTGGTGTTGGAGATCAGGGCTATATCGGTGGTCGGTACTGGTATGACCCCGGTTCTTTCAACAATGGCTTCAAAGGATTGTGTTCGTGTTTCATCACTGCGGCGTCGTCCTTCGGAGGCGTAGAGCTTGTGGCCTTGGCCGCGTCCGAGACCGCCAACCCAAGAAAGTCCTTGCCCAAAGCCACGAAGCAAGTGTTTTGGAGAATCGCCCTCTTTTTTATTCTGACGGTGATCGTCATTGGGTTCTTGGTGCCATACACGGATGAAAGATTGCTCTCAGGAACTGCGTCTTCAGACATCACCTCGTCGCCATTTGTCATTGCCATCAACAATGGAGGTATCAAGGTTCTCCCCGATATTATGAACGTGGTCATTTTGATTTCCGGTGTGTCTGTCGGAAACTCGTGTGTTTACGGATGCTCGCGGTCTTTGGCTTCATTGGCTGTGCAGGGTTTGCTTCCAAGATGCGTTGGATACATCGATAGGGCTGGCAGACCGCTTGTGGCCATCATGATCACCAATGCTTTCGGGTTACTCGGCTTCTTGGTGTTGGCTAGGAGCCAAGAGACGGTATACACATGGTTTTTCTCTGTATGTTCATTGGCGGCATTCTTCACCTGGATTGCCATTTGTTTTATTCACCTCAGATTCAGATGGGCTCTTGCTAAACAAGGCAGAACCACTGACGAGGTGCTTTTCGTGTCTCCCACCGGAATCTGGGGATCGATCGCAAGTATGATCATTTTATCTTTGATTATCGTGGGCTTGATCTGGTCAGCCATCTGGCCTATTGGAGAGGCAGCCTCTGTCGAGAGTTTCTGGCAAAAGTGTCTTTCATTGCCACTCATAATCTTTTTGTGGGCCGGCTACAAAACTTACGCTGGTTCCTGGGGCATGCTTATGGTGAAACTTGAGGATATTGACTTGGACACCGGAAGAAGGGAGTTAGACGTCGATGTCATAAAGCAAGAGATTGCTGAGGAGAAGGCCTATATTCGCTCGAGACCTCTTTGGTATAGATTGTACAGAACGTGGTGCTGAACATTTCGGTTGTGCCTTCACTTTCGTGTCTCTTGCATCTTCAACAGGTGCAAGCACACGTTATCTAGATTTATATAGACAATTTGGGGTACACACCCAATATGATTTAGTTCTTGCAAACGCAAACAGGACGTTGATGTTAAACGATTGGTTAGATGCTGTAATGGGGAGGATCAGTTTATGACAAATATTAAATTACATATTTGAGGCATGGTCATATGAATGGAAAGCTGGATAGGTGGTATGTATTTTCAAATCTACACACTTCAATTTCTGTAGGAAGATGATGTATTAGTCAACGAATGAGAAGAAGAAAGAGAGGGCACATAAGACCCTCTCAAATAAATAAAGAGATATTTTATACCTTGCACCCATCCTGGGTTTGGTTATTGTACCTGTCAATGAAGCTGTGGCTCGCTGTGTAGCTGAACCCCTTAAACAGAAAATCCTCATCCGCACTCTGAGAGTTCCCGATATCGTAGTCACTGATCTTCATTTCGGTGAACTCATCAGCGAAATTTTCAGCCAAGGCGGGGTCTGTGATTATTGGAACAACGGGAGGCACAGCCAGCTGGTTCTCTACGTCGACCCAATTGATCTTTCTGAAAAAGCGATGTGCCTTGAAAGCGGTCCAGTTCTCGTCGGCAGAAAATCTCTTGGTGGGTTCCTTTTTCAAAAGCTTGTTGAGAATGTCTTTGGCGTCCATTGTGAGATAGAAAGGAATCAGAAGCTTCGACTTCAATATCCTGTCACATATGAGCTTGTTTGAATTACCTGTGAAGGGGGGTTTGCCTGTCATCATGTCGAACATCACACAGCCCAACAGCCACCAGTCAACCACGTAACCATATGCTTGCCCCTTCAATATTTCTGGGGCCATATACTCTGGAGTACCAATGATGGAACGGCAGTCCTTGTCGCCATCCTTGCCAATATTTTTAGAAAGACCGAAATCTGTGAGAACTAGATGTCCCTTGGCGTTGAGAAGACAGTTTTCGGGCTTCAAGTCCCGGTAGACTATACCCAACAGATGGAGATGCCTGATTCCCAAAGCCATTTGGGCGGTATAAAAGGCTACGTGGTCCTCTAGGAAAACGTTCCCCAAAGAATTGTTAGAAGTCAAGTGGTGGAAAAGCTCGCCCCCAGGAATATACTCGAGCAACAAGTAGAATCTGTCTTCGTCCTGGAGTGCGTAAAAAAGTTTGACGATATTTACATGGTGGGTGATCTTGCTGAGAATGTGTCTCTCTGCTATGGTGCGGCGAACATGATTTGCAGCCGACTTCAATTCAGGCGGAGCATCTTTGTCCAACTCCGGGACTTGTAAGAAAGGATCATCCGCAGATTTATTCTCAAAAATGTCGACTTGAGGTTTTCGGATTTGCTTCTGTGCATATAGCTTTCCGTCGTTTCGATCCTGGACCAAGTGCACTTTTCCGTATGCACCTTGGCCTAGCACTTTAAGGGGCCTGAAGTCAGATAAGGTTTTCTTGTAAGATGGAACTGGTTCCTCTTTAGGAGCGGTGCCGAGGTCCAGCGGAATAGCAATTGCGTGCCCTTGAGACATGGACGACTTGATCGAGACTCTTCGGTATACCGAAGATCTGCGTCTAACTTTCTGCGGAATATTGATGCCACGGGCCTCACTCACATAGGGAGAGCCTGCTGAAGCAATCTGAGGAGATTCGGAATCGATGGCGACGGCCGAAAACTGGGATGAAAGCTCATCTTCGTCAAATGCAAAGACTGACATTATATGATGTGCGAGAAACGAGATGTGAAAATAAGATTGGTTGGTTTTGGTGAGAAATAATTCTCAAATTATTTCGGGGATTCACCGGCTTTTATATTAAACACCTTTTGTGTACTTTCCGACAAGAAACGTCCCGACTTGAAAAACATATGCTATACATTTTTGGTATGTCGAAACTCGTATGCAAGAGAATGTCGATGAGGCCGCGTTCTAGACGCGCACCTACTGTATTCGCCCCACCAATTGAAAATGCTGGAATAAAGCCGATAACTACGCATGAATTTAAAAAATCGTTTTTTCAATTTTTTTTTTGTTTGGAGGGCTTATCTGATTAGGGAATTTGAAGATGTAAAACCTCAAAATCTCTTCCTTGATTGAATAGTGGGAAAATTCCAGCTTCTTTGGTTGTAGTTTTGTCTTCTATGTAGAGCAAGCTTTGCGAAAATTGAAGGACTAGCTTAATCCGCTTCAAACTTCCCTTTTCTACTTCCTTTATGTCAGGATACGATAAAATTGTAGACGTTTTTCGATCGTTAAAAATCCAATTTCGGTAAATTAAACTTGCCCGATACATCATGCCAGAAAAGGGTCTATGATATAAGAAGCGACACCATACAAGAACAAATAAGAGTGCTTTGTCATGAATAGTGCTCAATAATTTAATTTTGTTCACAGTAACAGAACGCTTATCTAGCCCATGCCTTCACTTGCATGACTCATTTCTACGAACAACCAGCCAATAATTTGCTCCCAAAACCATGAATCTCCTGGTTTAGATTAGAGGATAGAACTGTCTCCTAACACTATACCTGAACTAGATCCAATCCCCCATGAAATATATGTTTACAACGTGTTATCTCAATCTGCGATCTCTCTAGCTGATCTGGTGTTTATTGCGACTGCGCGCCAGATGTAATGCAACATGACTCGCACAAGGCACCGAGGATAACTTCCCCTGCGTAGAAAGCGTAGTAAATTGATAAGAATTTCGGTTCATTGACAATAGAATTCGATCATAAGAAGATAGGTGGTTTATGTAGGAGAAATTCTTCTCGAATTGAGTAGCTTTTAGAGACCAGACTTGAATTGCACCCCGCATGGCGGTGTGAATCTTGCTGCTTACTATGCATTCACCCGATATCGCTCCTGCCCCTAACCGTGAAAACTTTTAGTTTTTTTCTCGTACCTCAATCAAACTGCCCATTCTACATCTTCGTTAGTTCCAGAACAACAACCCATAAAGGCTAAAAGCACTCCCGAAACACACTCGAAAAAGCCTCTGTGCATTTGGTTCCCATCTCACACGAGCTTATAAATCCTACAAGGCCTGATTTTCTCCCAGAATAATCAACTGTCCTTGTTTCACCTGTTCAGCCTCTGAGCTCTAGTGGTTTATGCCTAAGAAGCCCTCACGATCGGACCTTATTCCCAACAAACTTCTTGAGCCTGGATAGCACAACCTATTCCTTTGATACTCACATACCCTGCTAGCTTCGTGCCTCTGCAGCTCCATTCATCTTTTTTTAAGTTTTTCACTATCGGTTGTCGACCCTCCCCCTTCCGCCTTTAGTGAAAGAACTTGTCCTATAATCGAATCGCCTCAGCAGTTCAAACAAGTCAATCTGCCCCCGCATTTCGATCCATAAATCATCCTTTCGAATCTTTGGAGACGTTTCTTGCTACTTCTCTTTTCGTTTCCAAGTTTCACTGTGATTTCAACCCATCCTTTTCCATAAGAGCAAGTTCCAATCCACCTCTTCCAGACTTCAGAAAGCGCTATCAAAAACTTTCTTGCCTGGTTTATTTTCACTGAAAATTCAGAAGACCCATTCTTTGACCGTAATTTAGCCTCACACCACCAGATGGTTGCTCCTGCCTACCACGAAGACACCTACGTCGACCATGACTTGTCCACCAACTTGGACTCCACTTTCGCCTTCGAGGGCCCAGAAAAGCTCTTGGAAATCTGGTTTTGGGCCTCCCCTGCAAGTATTCCCGAGGGGGTGACTAAAGAAGGCTTGAGAGCAATTCCTTTGGAGAAGTGGAAAGCCATCTTGGACTTGGTGAGCTGCAAGATCTTGTCCATGAAGTCTTCTGCCGCAATGGATGCATACTTATTGCTGGAGTCGTCCTTATTCGTGTTTCCACACAAGATCATTTTGAAAACGTGCGGCACCACGACTACTTTGGCGTGCATTGATGAGATCTTTCACACTGCGCGCACTCAGATTGGCGCCAACAGCAGCACTCCTGCGGAGTTGACCTCCCAGTCAGCTTACAAGGTGTTTTATTCGCGGAGATCGTTCATGTTCCCGGACAGACAGATCCACGTGCATACTGACTGGAAGAATGAAGTGCAGTTGCTCAATCGCCACTTCAAGTGCGGGAAGCTGTATGTTGTAGGTGACTTCACGTCGGACGATCACTGGTATTTGTATTTGGGCGGCTGTGGAAACACTAGCGAGAACAGAGGTGCGCATGACCAGACCTTTGAAGTCTTGATGACTGGCTTGGACCCTTCCAAGTCTAAGCAGTTTGTCACTGAGCGTAAGCCAGGTGAGTTGTGTACCACTGAGGGTGATGGTGATGACTGTGATTTGGGTCATGACCTCGGACTTGCCACCATGGCTAGTTCGACATTGGACTCTATATTCGAGCCACGTGGGAACTCAGGCCCCGTGCCAGATGACTCGCAAGCTTACACTTTGCCTTCACCTCAATCAAGTGACTTGATGGAGTTGGCTGACGATGAGTTCGGTTCCCGGAAGTTTCCTGGAATCAAGTTCATTCACGATGCCTTCTCTTTCACGCCTTGTGGATTTTCGTCGAACTCGGTTAGCCAGGGGCTGGAGGGGTTTTACTATACGCTCCACATCACTCCTGAGGCCGGCTGGTCGTACGCATCTTTTGAGACAAACTACCCGTTCACTCGGTGTACGCGCGTCGACATTGTGAATGTGTTGAAGACGGTGTTGGCGATTTTCCGGCCTGGGAAGTTTTCGATGACCTTGTTCAGCGATCAATTGTGCGAATGCAACAGAAAACCAAACACGCCATTTGCGAGGCTAGCTGGATGCGATAAGGAGTTGCGCAAGTTGGGCTACGCCAAGCAGGAGAAAGTCGTATACGACTTGAAGGGCGAATACGATTTGTTGTATTTGAATTTTGAAAAGCAAACTTAGATAGACCGCGAGCTTGATTGGCCGGTTCTAAATCTTGGGGGATATCAAGTCCAGAAGCTAGCTGGGTAAGATTGACATCATGGCACTCTTCAGAGGTGGTGTTTGCCATGTGATGATCTACCAGCAAGTAGGGCTTGATACATCATTTAGACCAAATTTCAAGCTACGTTCTAACAAGTAGAGACTTTATAAAAAAGTGACAATAATATAATTTGTACAATTTCCAGATCAAGATTCCCAACAGTCTACATTTTTGTGTTCGGGCGAATCGTGCGCGGTTCTGAGCCCGGCAACTCGGGAAGGCACAGACAAATCAGCGACGAATGAGGATGCGCGAAAAGGGCAGCGGAAAAAATACAGCGAAGAGGGTAAATTTGATGGATGTAAAATTAACAAGATAGTTAATCAATAGTATAAATATATACAAGCTAGATCTTGCTAAACTTAGAACTTCTTACCGAACATGATGACCTGCAACTGGTCGTACATGGAGATAACACCAGCACCGGCAACACCTCTCAAGATGTTAGCACCGCAACCCTTGAACAAGGAGGCAATACCCTCAGCGGCAACAACCTTCTTGAAACAGTCGAAAGCACCGTCGTACTTGACGGCTTGACCGGAGGTCATCATCATTCTTCTTCTGACAGTGTCCAATGGGTAAGAAGCAGTGGAGGCACCGGTGGTGACAGTCCAACCCAACAAGAAAGAGGCCAAGAAAGAACCCTCCAATGGGCCAACCAAGACAACAGGCTTCAAGGAGTCGTACAAACCGAAGTACAAACCTCTGTAGACAACAATACCAATAACGGAAGGACCGAAACCTCTGTACAAACCAGCAATACCGTCGGAGGCCAAGGTCTTCTTGTAGACGTCCAACAAACCGTTGAATTGTCTGCCCTCACCACCCTTGGTGGACTTGGCGTCGTTGGCCAATCTGGTTCTGGCGTAGTCCAAAGAGTAGACGAAAGCCAAAGAGGTGGCACCAGCCATACCACCGGAAGCCAAGTTACCGGCGAACCACTTAGCGTAGGACTCCTCCTTCTTGAAACCGAACATCTTCTTGAACTTGTCCTTGAAAGCAAAGTTCAAGGCTTGAGTTGGGAAGTATCTGACGACGTTGGCAGTGTTACCTCTCCAGAAAGAAGCGACACCCTCCTCGGCGGCGGTTCTTCTGAAACACTCGGCAATACCGTCGTACTTCTTGGCCAAACGACCTTGCTTCATCATCTCGTCTTGGTTTTGAATCAACAACTTGACTCTCTCAATTGGAGCAGCAGCGGTCTTGGAGACGGCGGCGGAGACACCGCCCATCATGAAGTCGATGAGAAAGGAGTTGTCAGACATTTTGAATAGGTATGGAGAAAAAGATCTACAAAGAGGAAAAAAAAAGAAGGTTGCGGAAGGCCCCGGGATCCGTTTCGTTTATATATGTGAGGTTTTTCTTTTTTTTTTGCCTTTTTTTTCGTCGATTTCGCGACATTTTTGCTTGGTCTCAGCGTGGAAAATTTTCACTTTCGCGCTGCACTGGGCGCATCTAAGGCACGTGACCCGGACAATGTCGGGGCCAATCTCTCTTTTTCATTGGCTGCGCCAGCAAAAGCGCGGGTGCTCATGCACGCCGGAAACTTTCACGGTTAAGAGTCTCCCCGGATTCAGCCAATTGGGGCGAGCGGCCGGGCGAGATGCCGTGAGGCGGGGAAGAATGTGATCTATTTCTTTTATTATGATTATTAATTCTTGAAAATTTCCAACTTTCTCCATCATTTTCTTCCATTTAAGGCTGTGAAAACGATGAGTTGTCCACCTCAGATCAACGGTGATTTCTTTTTTTTTCTGTAGGATTTCTTTTTTTCCTGTCTCAACACGGCCTAGAGGGCTGGCGCGACACTGTGTGTGTGTTTTGAAGGGCGGTTTAAGCCTAAGGTACGCAATATGAAACCTGGCGTATCTCTCGAGAATCATATCAAGACTGTTTCATTTCTTGACCTCTTTTTGTTTTTGCCTGAGGCTTCAAGCAAATTCATTGGTGACCATGCATCCAAATCTCCTCTCAGTGAATGGCTCGCACCTTGTAGGTGGATCGAAAAACACGCTCTTTGTTTATGTGTACGCGTAAATTTATGAAATCTAAGCCCAACGTTTCAAAACCGAGCCTACTCAACGAGTATCAAACGTTGGGAAGCGAAACTGTCTCCCCGACAAAAATAGTTGTCTACTCCAATACCGTTTAAGTATTGAATGTTTGTGAAGCAGGAATATAAAGCATGTGTTACACCTGGATTACACCTTATGTATTTCCATTGATCACATGAAAGACGTACGTTTTTGTCGCTTGCATCCTCGGAAAGTGCACACACGTCCTCTTTACAGCAGTAACACGCACTTATTATTGATGTACTGTTCGATGCTCTTATCAGTAAAGATCTAGTCATGTGAAGTACCTTTCTTCTAACTTAATATCTATAAAATTTTGAACTCATTCCTGAAAGTGCCTACTAAAAGACAACTCGTTTGGTGTATATAGTATTCTTACAACCTTGAAAGTTTCCACAGCAAAAGGTCAGCGCTCAGCTCTGGCTTCATTCAAAGATTTCCTCGTAGTCAACTCTAAGTCAAGCGAAGTTCGAATGTTCGACCGTGTCTGACCGTCCACCGGCTGCGATGTCATGTCATCCAAGAGAATACTATCTGTGTCTGCTTTGCCCCTCCTTTCAAAAGGTACTGTACTCCACCGGTTGAGATTATATGTGTCAATAATGGAAGTATTGTCATGGTAATACGATTCCCCCACCATCTGGCGGCGAGATTGGTGGCCAGGTGGCACTGGATCTTTCAGCAAATTCGTTTCCGGAGTTGCACTTGAAGTGACAAGAGTCAGCTCTTTATCGCTGTCGGATGTGCCTTCAATGTTATCTCTGTTAGGATCAGTTGGATCATAGTTCTCTGGGTACTTGTCGAAATCACCCTTTTGCACGCACTCCCGAATGATATCGGAATCTTTCGGAAAGTAGAATTTCTGAAGGATGTCGTAAACAGCACGGGGTATAAGACACGCAATAATGCCAATTGCCAAACACGCCCAATACATAGTCAGGCCGAACATGATCCTGCCATTTTGATAGAACTCTCCCGACCAAGTTCCCGCAGTCCAAATACCTGTCCATGCAAAGATGATCAATGTGGAGAACACGTGAGCAAGAAAGGAAACATAATCCCACCGGTACTGATGCATCCACACATACAGATTAGCGCTGATGCACGAGATGCACGTGACTAGCATGCCCACATAAAACCTGTGATCAGCACCCAAGCCACTGGCAAGCTGGAATGACTTGCAGTACACCCAGTAAGGGAAAAAGAAGGAAACGAATGACTGATAGAGACCATCAAATGCGTAGATCCAGAATGCAGTTTCTGTGAATTCGGTTCTCATGATTCCCGCACGGTAGAGCTCAGGAACAACCATCGAGACCTTCGGACTGACATCTTGGTCAAAGACAGCAAGGAAGATGACCGGCAAAGAAGTGAAAGCCAAGTTGTAGAACATGATGTACGTAAACTCGAACAAGTAAGACCCGTCGAAGTTGTTGAAGACGCTGTACCAGAACAACGAGAACGTGTAGTTGATGTTCTTGAAGAAAAAACTGGGGATCATCTCAGCAAACCTCCGGTAAGACCACCTCCCGTGGGTCAAAAGAAGCCGGGTCAAAAATCGGAACTGACCAAGAGCGTAGTCGGATGCCATGGCTGCTTGTCTTCCTTCTTCACCAGCGATGCCCACACCTATATCTGCAGCTTGGATCATGGCAACGTCATTGGAACCGTCTCCAATGGCTAAGGTCATTACATCCAATGTGTCTTTGACCATCTTAACTACAGCTGCCTTTTGCGCAGGAGAAACACGACAGCACAAGACAGCACGACACTGCTTGCAAAGAAGAAGGAATTTTCTTTGGACCTCAGGGTTGCCCAATGCTAGTTTCAAGGCGTCACCATCAATGACCACCCCAAATCTTTCATTTGGCGTCGAGTGGTCGGCTATGGCCAATTCCAATTCTTCATAGGAGCCCGTCATCTCGAAATGATCTTTCAAGTACCCGTCAACCAATTTCTCAATGACCGTCTCTTCATCGTCGTCATATAATATACCGTGCTTGCTCTCCTCCTCTTTCAGAAGGTCTGTCTTCAAGACCAAAAGGTCCATGTCATTTCCAAGCAAGTTACAAGAGAACCCGATATTGATTGCTGTCTCAACTTTGTCACCAGTTAAAACCCACAACTTGATGCCGGCATTTCCAAGGATGGCAATAGATTCTGGCACTCCGTCCTGCAATCGATCTTCAATGGCGGTACCTCCTAATAAAACTAGCTCTCTTTCGATCGAGTCGGCAACCGCTTCCACCCTAGCATCACGGTCAACTAAAGATGAGGATGCCTCCAAATATTTCTTATTCCAGGTTTGGTATTGAGACAAGGTGAGCTCCCTTCTGGCGATACATAATGTTCTCAAACCTTCTGTAGCATACTCTTCCAAGTGATTCGAGGTTTCGTCGAGGAAGCTTGCTTGGTTGTCTTTCTTAGAAAGCCTGGAGTATATGATTGAATCTGCACCCTTGCAGAAGAGAATGATTTTGGGATCCTCGTTTGGTTTGCTGCCTGGAACTTTCACGATGGCACTCATTCTTTTTCTTGTGGAATTAAACTCGAGTGTGTTAAGCACCTGATACTCTCGCTCTTCACCTTGAACTTGTAAAACGAACCCTTTCTTGGTCTTATCAGAGAAAACAAAGCCTAGAGACCGGGCTGTTCCCACCAAAGCAGCTTCGTCAGGAGACTGTGCTTTTAAGATCAGTTTCTTTGAATCCTTAGGATCTTCCTCAACGAGAACGGAATGACACAAAGCCAAAGCAAGAAAGAACTCCTCAACACAGGCCTTTTGAATTTGTCCAGAGGCTCCTTTGAGGTCTTGAACCAATTCCTTGGACACAAGAGTGCCATCACTGTCGTAGATGTTCTCTGAGATGGATCTCAAATCTTTGAGCATGACCTCTCTATCATTTGCAATGGCCGCCTTTTCAACTCTGGCCTCTTCCTCCACGTTGTGGCCCAAACGTCTTCGAAGACCCGCCAACGCTTCGGTGTACGCACGTCCATAAGAAACACTATTGATTGTGCACTTTCTGAACTCCATAAGATTTTGCGTCAATGTTCCCGTCTTGTCACTGAAGATGTATTCGACTTGGCCCAAATCGTCAGAAATGCCCCAAGATCTTGGAACACAGGGGTAGTCCAACTTATCGTAGTATAAACCCACATCTGCATGAATGAAATATGCTTGCAAGGACTTGATGATTTCAATGGTGATGTATAAGGAGATCGGAACCAAAGACTGGTACAAGATAACGGCAACAAAAAAGTTGACGAGACCGTTCAATACAGGCGACCCAGCAATGGTGCCAAATTCGAAATAATCACGAGATGTGCCGTTGTTGCGATAATAGAGTCCACTCGCTAGGCCCGAGACAAAGCACATGATGAACAAAATGACGAAGTTGATGATTACGTAGTAGTTCAATTCCCGTGAGATACGAGACTTCTTCGAGGGCGTGAGGCCAGAGTTCAACATGATCTTGGTCTCGTCTCCTGTGAACACAACGACTCCCATGACCCATTTGGTATTACGAAGGAAACAGCCACGTAAAAGCAAGTTGTTGATTGTGGCCGATTCTTTCTTCACCTCGCCAGCATTCTCGTACACGACAGCACCTTCATACGAGTAGAGGTTAGGCTGAGGTCCCTCGCTTTCAATCTCGAAATTCATTTCCAAGAAGTCGTCAGCGCGCTTAACCTTTTTCGGGTCCGTGGAGAATACAAGGGCCTGTTTAACTTTGAGATTGGTCTCTCCATCAAGGTTTTTCGTCTCCACAAAACAACAGTTGTCCTCGTCGCTGGAGGAGAGAATCATGATGTCTGCGGGGATCTCCTCGTTGTTGTGGATACGAAGCACATCCCCCACTTTCACTTCTTTCCAGGTCTTTTTCTCAAAACCCAAGGTTTTGTTTTTGCGGTGGAACGAGGGACGCATGGTTTGCTGGGATTTCCTTCCACTGAACTGCAATGAGTTTGGCATCACAGAGTGCCTTTTGAACTCGACGGCACTATCAAAACTATGCCGCACCCTCTCCTCCTCGGGCTGGGATGCTTCGAGTGCTTTGGCGGCCCGGCCTTTGGATGTCGCATTGCGCTTTACAGCTCGTAGAGAAGAAAACAAGAGTTTTGTGTTCCACTTCTTGAACCGTCTCCAGTAGGAAATGCTTTCATCATCGACATTCCTGTTCATGTATACGTAACCCAGATCGCTATCTCTGATTTGGGAAAGAATGTGCGTGTTCTGGTTGTTGACCTCCATATCGGAGGCCGTCCTCTGCGAATCTTCCACCGAATCCTTGAGGGCGGTGATGCAAACAATGACTATAAGAGGAACGGCGGCTAGAATCGGCGAGGGCACACCGAAGATGGGGAAGACGCCAAGGATAATGAGAAACAAAAAGTAGTTGTTGGCGATATCACGTGAAAACTGGTTCCAGATCGTCTTGGGGAAGAAGGTGAGCGCGGTGTATTTCGCCGTCTTTATTTTGTTTCTGTGATATGTTGTGGTGGGGAACCCCGTCTCGGGGTCCAACATGTGCTCGGGGAGGTTTCGATTGAACACAATGATCCGTTTCTCATGCCTGCGATCCTTCGGGTCTTTGGGTTGTGCTTTGTTCTCGCCCTCGCCATTTTCACGAAATGCGCTGTCCTCAGCGTCGTCAATACCGTCCGATACACTCCCGTCATACTGAGAAGGAATCGAGTGGTTCCGGCCGCTGGCAGTGCGGTTACTCCTCGAAGAAACATCCCGTCTGAAAAGATTCCGCAAGGTCTTGGACCGATTTAGCGTCTCTGCCTGTGGACGGCCCGTTTTCGTCCGTGTGGTTCCCCATCTGAGTCTCTGCATGGATGTGGGCTCCTTGTCCGAAAGGGAAATTTCACTCACAGGAGTTCCTGGTAAGGACACGGCATTGCTATCGTTGAAAGGAGAGCGGAGGTCCAGTGAGCTGGTTGGTGGTTGCTCGAAATGTAGACTGGGTTTTTGCTTTGGAAGTCTTTCCTGTCCCGGACCTTTCAAATAACTTGCCGATGAGCTGGCGAGCGAATTTTCTGAAACCGACCTGGACATCCCAGACACACCCGACGCATTGTCCACGAAAGGACTTTTGGGGTAAGAGAAAGAGTCCATGCCACGTTTCTGGAAAAGCTCGTCTTAGATATGAAGCTTTCTAGATTCAAGATTCGAGATTCGAGATTTGCCCTTCTCTCTTGATAAATAAATAAATATGTATGTATGAGTGGGTTTTCTAATGGAAAGTCAGGCAATCCGGGCGGAAGAACGCTTCTCAAAATGGATGCGTGTCAAGAAAACAGAAATCTCAAAGTACGAAAGAGCGGGAAGATCCGGTAGTAATACCTCAAAAAAAAGAAAGACGCAACGGAACGCGGGACGGCAGCCAAACGCGAAGAAGCCGAAGTGAGATATTTAATAAATACCGGGTTTTGAGGCCTAAACTCAATACGTTCGGGTTTTAAAGAATGCGGACCCTATTCGTTGAAAAGAGGCACAGTTCCGAGGGAAATTTCTACGAGTGATTCAGCTAATCCGACGTGTACTGAACAGGGAAGGTACAAGAAGTCCGAAAAGGAAGAACGAGATGTGGGTCTCGAAGTCTGCTCCTCCTAAAAAGAAACGGATACAGGGAACGCTACAACAAGAGCCAGAAAGTAGAATCGAGATTTGTCTCAGTGACATTCCGATATCCAAAATGCAAAACCCTTCTGAATTGGCTCTCGTATTATTCAGCATTGTTAGCTCATCGCGGATTTCACGTGGCCTAGCGCGTCTCGAGAAGCACGCATTCATATGCAGGTCCCGGCTACATCGGATCGTGGCGAAGCCGCTGGTCCTGCCCATATGAAGGTTTAGTAAATAGTACCCGAGGTGCTATGAGTTCCACATCCCAGGATAACGCTGACAAATCATGACGTTCGATGTATAAAAGCCGGCTTTTTCATTTGGCAATTAATGATTATATCGAGAAAATCACTTTGACCATTTAGCGAAAATCTGGCTAGCTAGCCGATCTCGGCATTACTTCTTCCCAGTCTTGGCAACGCTGCAGATGTGCGTCTTAAACTTTAGTGATGCGCCTCCACCAGAGCCACAGAAACACGCAGCTGATTAGCTGAACCCAGACATTTCTATTGTTTCTTTTTGGGAAATAGGCTATTTTGGGATGCTAGGGCTTCACACTTGTTTGAGATATCTCTCATTTGAAAATTACTTGAAAATATGAATGCATGATGTATGAACAAATTATATCTGGCTTGGATGGGAAGTACTAAGGTGCGAACAAAAAAGTGGAGATAACAGGTTCAATTTTTCAAAACTCTCGGGTTCTTAGGTTTGAAAGACTTTGTTATAGAGTATTGGAGGCTTCACACATAGGGCTCCGGAGCCTCAGTGCGATTCCGATCCGAGAGTCAAGACAAACGGGCCTATGGGCACGGAGTAGAAGACTACATGCATGATTCTAGCATGATACTCTTTGATTCAAAAAACTGACCGTTGATGTTATACGGGTTTAAGATGGATGTATCAGAATAACAGAGTCCAGCATCCGCGGATCTGTTATGATGTGTAAACTGCTTTGCCATCATGTCTGATTGACAAATATTAACCGAGCCATAACTTCAGACAGAAAGTGAGGATGTAATACAGACTAAGTCTCTCAGTTCTCAATCAACAACTACCTATTTTAATGTTGAACATTTCGCTTTGGGTGAATGATGCGGTCATTATTGAAATCAACCTACAAACTAAATAAAGGCATCTAGATATCACGTCTCGCCTTCCCTGAGAGCTAAACTCCACTAGTGCTAATATGTAAGACAGAAAGACCCAGCTTTCCAATAGTAAATCACGAAATAGCAGTTTTAAAATGAGATGAGGAATCAGATGTAGTCGTTTAATTCTTCGAGCTCTCTTGGCAATGTCAGAATCTTCAAAACACAATCAAGCCTTCTTCGCATACTTCTCTGTCCATTCCTTCGCCACAGCAATGGCCTTGGCCTCGTCCGTTTTCCAGTCCTGCGCAACATCATTTGCCAAGGGGTCGTCGGGGTTGGGGGCGCCTAGTAATGCTTGGATACTCAATAGAATGGTTCTGATCTGCAATGCAGGCGACCAATTATTCTTCAACACATCGAGGCAGATTCTGCCAAGCTTGTCGATATTCGGGTGATATATTTTAGTCAAAAAACGCACTTTAGGTGCACACATGGGGTAGTCATCTGGCAAGTACAATTCCAATTGAAACTGACCATCCGCGTATGGGGAAGACGCTGGGCCATCTATGGTCACTTCGAAATAACGCAAGTTTTCCTCGGAGGGCACGGCGTTGATTCCTGGAACAGGGTCCAGTACTAGCCTCTCGGTCTCCTTGATAATTCTTTTGGGTAAGGCCGCCATTGTTGGATGTAATAAATAAGGCGACCTGTGGGGTGGCACTACATGAGGAAGAGTGGGAGGCGGTCGTGCATATACCAGTTAGAGGGGTAAATTCCACCTTTGATAACTCAGACATTCGTTCAAATTTGAAAAGATGTCGTATCGAATTAAATGTAACTATAGTTTCAGGTGAACTCACATGTAGGTATTTGTATTCTCATAGAATACCGATTGGCTTTTTCATTTTCCTTTTGGTCATGGTATGATCTGATTTTGTGGTGACTCAATTTTCGTCAACGATGGTGCGATCGATTGTATTGGCGATACTAACTAGAAATTAATGAACTGAAAGCATATCCTAAGTTCTGTCCTGAAGTCATGTATTTCTTGATTTGGCTCTTTGGTGAGGGACTCGAAGTAAATCAGTCTTGAACGACACGTACCTGCATATAATACAAGGTTTTTGCCAAATCGGGAAGTCAGATGCTTTTCAAAAACTCGAGCCCGATCAAAATATCCTGTGATTTCGTTTTATGAGCCTGGTTTTGATTCCACCTCGGGGAGTTCTGCTAAAATAGCCTATGAATCGATGAAGAACAGTTCGTTCTTGGTAATCGTACATTTGAACTTGTCAAACACTGCGTAGTTGACAATTCCAGTTCGCCTTCGTGTTGCGAAACCTCATGAACCTCAATTGAAGTGATAGCGGTAGTTTGACTAATCAAATGTCAGGCTTTTCTTTTTTCTTCGTATCCAAGTGAATGTAATCCCTATGAAGGACAATCTGATTGATTCAGGTACGCGGAAGGGTGTTGAGGTTGTCAACCGCCATATTTCCCAATCCAGGCATGTTGGCCGTGACGTGAGCGCTCACACACCGAAAGGGAAAACAGATGATAGGATATGTTTCCACATTAGGAATACAATGCAACGAATTTAACTTCAGAAGACGTCAAATATAGTGAGTTGGAAGTATTGACCATCAGTCTTGTTGATTCCGTTTTCGGTTTATCAGTGATATGTATATAAAGAGTGGCGTATCACAGAGTGAGACATTCTAATTATTTTGCAACTGAGACAACATAGTTAGCTCTCCTTCAAAACTCTGTTTCACTAGTTTGGACCTTTGAACATATTATCACTCAGGTATGGAGCTATCTAATTTGAAGATACTCAGCCAACAACCAAACCACGAAGCATAACCTGCAGGTGAAAGACGCCCTCAGCTGTTAGTTTTTTCACCCTAGTCATCAAAGAACGAGACCTCCCAAACACTACAATATACAATGAACAAGCTCCCACCAGGATCCCCAATTTCACATAAGATTGTTGTCAGTACTTTGGCTGTTGCTGTTGGTGTTCTTGGCTTTTGGCAGACGGCTAAAGACTTCCAGTTCATCAAGTTTGAGCCTCGCTCGCCTGAAGAGATTGAAATCAGGAAAAGAGAAAATATTGGACTCCAGATTAAACATTTGGAGACTAGAACTTTGGATTACACCCCGGAGGCAAAAGCCAGACTCGCAAAGAAGTTTGCTGAAAATCAGAAAAATGAAGAGAAAGAGTCAGGGGCGTAGAACTCCAACTAAGAGAGTATGGATCAAGCTCAGGCCCATCTTCGTTGCTGAAATGGGCATTAATGATTCAATTTCCTTTTAAAAGAATAAGGCATACGTGGCGCAAAATTCCTCCGGGTCTCTCAAAGCGTGTGATTCATTTACAAGCCATTTGAGACTTAGCAAAAAACCTGAAGAGTTGTGGTCTGGGCCTAGTTCCAGCCCATCCAAACGCTCAAGAATGCGGATCTGGATGCAGAGATTTGCGGGTTTCTCCATTAATTGGCATTTTTACCAAAAAAGGAAAGAGCCTGACAATATCAAAGTACGCTATGCGAGGACGTGAAGCATACCATCACATCTCCTCTAAATTTATGTGAAGGAACCCTTGCCCCACTTCAGTTGCCCAATTAGGCAAATATGTTCACTGTTCGGAGATAAGACGTTTTCGATGCGCTTAAATGGCTTCTTCGTTTTGTCTCCACTTTTTCCTCTGATGGAACAGGACATGGAGTGTGTATAAAGGATGTGCGTGAATGGTCAATACGGAGACTTCCCAATCAGTCAAGTGGGTTTCGCTATTGGTGGCGAGCGGAATTTTTGCGCATTTTTTGAGTATGCACCTACCGGGTCAACGGTGCGGAAAGCACGATCACGAGATTCACCTCTATGAAGAAGAAACTGTTTTTAGTACAAACCTACACTTTCACATAACTCTTACTGTTGCTCCGGTCCGGTTTCCTGTTGTTATGAGCTACGAAGCTTCTGGTCAAAAAAAAAGGGGGACAGAGAAGTACAATGTCTCAGAATCAAGTTTGAGAATATATGAGATGTTGAATATTTGCATAGGGAAGCAACTGCCACCCACAAATGGTTGGAGCGCTGCGCCTATGACGTCCACCACCCTGCGGATGTGAGGTTGATATCAGATTTGTGGGGAAATGATCATTACGCCTCACGATTTTGTTAATTGTCTTGAAAGCTTATTAAGGAGATGAACAAATCACCTCGAGGGCATAATGCTTGGCATTTCTTACTACGATGCCTCGCCTACAAGAAAATGAGGAGTTCTCTGTAGGAAAGTTCATGCAGCCTAAGGAGATCCTGTTCACCGCGAAGTATCCTTCGGACTGAGATCTCACCTTGGTTGCGGAGAAGTGGTGCAATCTCCGACGTTAGTGCGACCGGGAGTAAGGAAGCAGAGAAACGTGCTTTGGATAATCCCTCGCGCCCCATATGTTTTCAGTTTATTTGCTTTATTCCTCATTGGTGATATCTGAGCAATGTGAGGGACGAACGTGAATTCATTTGAAACTTTGAGCTATAGTCCCATGGAATTGCTTAAGCTTGCATTTGGTCATCAAAAATTTGCCATCGTCCGTGACGTACTGAATTCTCACGCGTCTCACGGACCTTTCCCCACAAATCGGGTATGCACTAATCGGCGACGCATCTCGCGGAGCTCGCAGCCACGTTAGGTGCAGGACAATCGGAGCCGTTCATCTTAAGGTTGGCCCCACAAGGCGTACGGAGCTCTGCACTGTCCGGAACCAATCATTCATTCGACATTCTCCTCATTTGTTCAGGTCAACACTGGAGTCTGTAATAGGAATGTAAAGTCTGACATGGATATGCATACAAAGCTTTGCTTACAAGACTTCGATTTGAGATCTTGCCTGTATTGCTAGATTCACACATCTCGACCACGTCAAAGCGCTGCAAATATTATCAAATGTTATTTCATCAAAACGTGGCTAAATTTAGCCATACTAGGTCGCTTGGTTTTAGCCTCTACGCGAAGTCTGGGGTAGGTTAACGTGAGTATCCTTTAATTTGTCAACATCTATCACCATTCCTGTTTGGGAAAATGCGGAGAGCGGATCCTACTCGCGCATAAATATGGCACACATGCAGGCGAACGAATAATATGCTACCTCATTTGCCATACTGTTTGCAGGACAGCTCTGGGAAAATGACCTTATTAGGCAATCTTTCATGCGCCCCTCATCTGGTCTTGAAGTTCGTGGATGAGACTCCTACCATGGTATGTCAATTAAATTTCTTACAATTATTGGTCCTCTATAGCTGAAGATATACCTTCGTATGAAGCGTGGCATGCGTGAAAGTTGTCAGTATATTTTGTGCTTACTACGGCAAACAATTCATTGTAGACCAACGGGAAGAATGCGCTTAGAGGCAAAATCCGGGGTAGCACCAAAAAGGCTTTTCGGAGATTACGTCATGTATACAACCGCTCTTGCGGCCTTATTAGGCATTTAGCCGAAATGCAGATGCCTACTTGGAATGGGGAAGACATTCCCAATTATTCACTATCAACTCTAACCCGTTTAACCCAGGCAGTGCCTGAGATCATATCTTTGAACAAGCTATAAAGACAGGCGGTCTCCCAGTAAGATACCTCAATTTTTCAGAATTTGAAATCAATCTTAATAACACAATATCCAATCTAGATATACACAGTATGTTCCATGAGTACAAAAACATAAGCGTATGAACTTTGAACTAACATCCTTAGCGATGCAAGTCTTACCACCAGCCAACGGAACAAAATTATGGAGAGTCAAGAGATCATTTTCCACGGGAGATGCAAGCACCCGGGCCTCGGCCTCTTCTCGTGAATGCTTGAACAACTCTTTGAAAATTGCGGCTGCGGGCAGTAAATCCATGATGAAGCGTCCTCCAATGAAGAGACCAAGAGCAAAGTCTGGCCAGCGCAAAGACTTTGTCTTTGTGGACTTGAGTCCCGTGAAGGATGACGAGGAAGTCGAGTCGTTCTCTTCTGCTGCCTCTGACGCGTCTTTCGAATCTTCACTTTTCTCGTGTGACATGAGATCGCCCTTCTCTACAAGCAACGACTCTTTCTCATCCACTAATGACGATTTCGATGACAGCATCTACCAGAGCTTTGCGTCGTACGACATGAAAACCGCCATCTTCGAAGACAATGCACTTCTTGGATTGGGTCTGATGAACAACAACAACAACTACAACTATAACTACAATGAGCCAATGAACATCGACCCCACGTCTCAGGACGACTTGCTTTCGTTCCCAAGACTCACAGATCTTGACCAGTTATTGTCACAACAACAATTCCAGCCACAATACCCCCAACAAGTTATGCCAGCAGAGCAATACGACACATCCAATTACTCTTTTGATGGCCCACAACTCGGATCGCCTTTTCTGTACAATACCTCCATGCACAGAAGAACACAATCCACCTCCACTATACCCAAAAACAAGTCTGCGGGCGGACTTCAATTCAAGACTTACAAGGGTCCTCGCAATGTCAAAAAACCCACATCTCGCAAAATGAGAAGAACGCAGTCGCAGCCAACGGAAAGCATCATGGCTTCTTTGAAAGCCCTTCCTACACAACAAAACAACATCGGACCTACCACTCCAGTCACATCTGTTTCTCCAAGCATGGACTACTTTCTGTTATTCTCAAACAACGACTTTAACCTTGGAAGTGACTCGACCAGCCTGGCTTTCTACGTACCCACCGACTTCTGTGAGTCCGATAGTCTCAACAGTTTACTCGAGCCTTCGGAGTCGCTTTCGTTCCCTGCTTGCAAAACTAATAACTCTTTTCCTAAGGATGAGACCGACTTGTCGTCGTTCTACTGCATTTGAAACCACATATCCTATCCAGCTATGAAAGTTTCAAAAACATCCACTTCTTTCGCCTGCAATATACCCCTCCTTACTCTCTTTCGCTAGTACATAATATTTTACTCCATTTGGGGATCAGCCAAATTGAGACTTCCTTGTTCGCCAGCTGGCCTGGAGACAAAACGATACGAATACACGAATAATTTGAACTTTCAACTTTACATGTAGTCTAAAGGCAACGCGCACACGAAGTCAATTCGTCATTTCGAAATATGGGTAGATTTCCATTAACTCTGATATTTAATTTGCGTTCATCCAGCGACTCGAGTCAGTATCGAGTTGCTCAATATGTGTGCATTAATCATAGCCTCCCATGATTACAAACCGTATACTCTAATAGGTGAATATTGAGACACACTAAAGCCTGCGTTCTCTCACAATCCTTCAGCCTCTGCTGGTCTAACAATTCAAAAAGCCTATTACCACAGGGATCAACCTTCGTGATGGATCTTAGAACTCGGTTTGGACTTTTCGCTTTGACTGTTGGAACGTGCGGCAGAGCCGTTGGTCTCACATAGTGTTTCGAATCTCGAACTCTTCGGATCGAACAAAGACCATCAAGAGATATCAGTTGAATTCAAGAGTGACCACAACCTCGGCCATCTTCTCCTTCGTACTCTTACGAGGAAAAACTAAGTGGGGTGCGTGTCACGAAATCTCGGGTTTTACTCTTACTCACTTCGCCAGTTCTTCAGCACTGGAGCTGGCACTGAACGCATAATTCCAAGACTATATTCCAAGAGCGAGGTAGTAACCCTTAGATATTGAGAGCACTCGCAAAAGCGTCTGCAATGCTTTGGAGATTTGCTTCATGTTGAGTAGATGCCAAGCTCCCGTTTCCCTTTCCATCCCCGTGAGCATTTGACCTCGACCCCGAAGTCATTCCACCCACGGTTCTGTTGTACTCCACATTAAGAGCCTCGAGTCTCGAGACTTGGTTGGCACTAAGTTGTGGCCATCTGGTATCGTCGAGAACAGTTTGATCTTGGAAGCCGGTTGTACCAGTGGCCTGCAATCCAGAGTAGTCGTCATCCTCAGGCACGAACGAAAGCATGCTTTGCATGTCATCTGGGAGTGCATATCCTCTGTTTTGCTGGCCGATGTTCTTCTTGTATGCAGGGACCTGGTCCTTGAGTTCTGTCAATGGCACAAGAGAGAACTGAAGGTTGTCAAGTGGACCTTCCACGAGGCATCCGCGTTCTCTGTAGTGGACCAAGAGACGGTTCCAAAGCTTGTTGCGGCTCAAGGACCGAGGGTTGCCAAGAACAACCATGCCATACTTGGCACGGGTCAACGCCACATTCAAACGACGAGGGTCAGACAAGAACCCAATGTTGCGGTCTTCGTTTGCACGCACGCACGACAAGATGATGAAGTCCTTCTCTCTACCTTGGAAAGCGTCGACAGATTGGATCTCCACCTCCTCGTATTGTGCTCTCTTGGACGCAATCAGGGTGTTGAGCTGCATATAGTGTGCGATGTATGCTCTCTGCCCCTCGTACGGAGTGATGACCCCGATCTGGTCGGGTCTCACGCCGTCCATGAAAAGCTTACTGATGATCTTCTCCACGTTCATGGCCTCCACTCTGTTGAGGTACGAGCTTCCGTTCGCACTCATTTCCTCCTTTCCGTAGTTCACCCAGAACATCATGGGAATGCCAGGCACAGGCCACGGGAACGTCAGGTTTGACCAGGTTCTATCCTCCAGGGTCACGCCGTTCTGGAGCGAGCCCTCGTAGAACATGTTTGATGGGAATTCAGACAACGCGGGGTTCATACGGTATTGGATCTCGAGTCTCGAGGGCACGTGTCCCAAAGCAATCAATCTCTCGAACAACGACTGCGAAAGACCGGCCTTGCTGGCTCTTTTGTCGATGATCACAGGGCCAAGCTGGTGGTGGTCGCCCACGAGAATCAACTGCTTGGCGCCCTTCACGACCGGAATGAGCGCCTCCAACTCACACGCTTGCGTGCTCTCGTCGATCAACACCGTGCTGAAGTGGCCCGCGAGTCTGGTGTCCATCGCACCGATACACGTGGAGCAAACGACATCGGCGTTTTTCAAGATCTCCCGTTCGCTCACGCGCATGTGGCCCATCAACTTCGTGAGCTCCTTCGCGGTGAGCTCGTAGCCCTGCTTGTACTTCGTGTGCAACTTCTGGAGCTTGGGGGGCAAGCTCAGTGCAGCTAGAGTCAGGGTGCAGTGCTCAAGCATGACGGACTCGGTGTTTTCCCTGGTCTTGGCATAGAGACGGACCGCGTTGATTCCCGCGGCGCGCAACTTCTGCGTGAGATGGTCGGCCGCCACGTTCAGCGGCGCACACACAAGCACGCGTGTTTTCTGGTACTTGGTGAGGTAGTAGACGATCGCAGACGAGGTGACGGTTTTTCCTGTACCGGGTGGGCCTTGGATCAACAGCAAGGGTTTTCTCACTGCGGCCTGCACCGCTTTCTGCTGCGAGGCGTTCAACACAGTTAAGCCCGGCACGCAAAAGTTCTTGGGCACGTCCGAGTTGAACTCCACATCCACGACCTCGTGGCCGAGAATCGTGTGGTACAAGTGTGCGCTCACGGACTTCTCGTCGGTGGCGAATTTCTTGACGGCGGTCAACATTCTCGCGTAGGGAATGCCCTTCCACATGAACTCCACCGTGAACCCCACCGTCGCGTGTGTGGGGGGCGCCTCGGCCAGTCTGTTCAACTCCACGGTGAAAAACTCGCTCCTCGCACTGGGAAGCAGCACGATGCGGCCCATGCCGGACCAGTTGTCGGCCTCCGCAGACCCGAACCCACGGTAGTGCAACTGGAGCTCCTCGCCCACCGTGACCAAGAGATTGTTGTTCTCATACGTGGAGAGAATGAACTGCGCCTGGTGGTTCCCGGAAGCGGAGGTGCTCCACTGCAAAGAAATGTGTTCCAACGCCTGCGACTCCTTCAAGCTGCGGTCGCACTCGGCCTCGGCCTCCACAAGGGGCACCCACGAGTTGTGGTAGGTCGCGGCGTCGTTGTACCGCAAAAGCACAGGAAGCAAGTTCTCCGTGGCGTCCTCGATCTGGTCGATGTCCGCGATACTGGTATCCTTGTTCATGCGCCACTGCGCCTCGAGCTTGCGAATGCTTTCCGAGGAGACGGGGCGCGTTTCGGCCATCTGGTCTGGAGGAGGCACCGGCGCGACCCACGAGAGCAACGAGCGCCCGTCGATGAGCGGCTGCCACTCGTTGGTCTCCCAGTTCATGTCCCGCTGGTGTGCACAGGGGATTCTACATAACACCACCACCACCGAGTCCTGTTTCGCCGCGACAAAGCCAAGCATGAACACATTCTTGTTGCCACAGTTGTAGCACTCAAGCGTCTCTGCGCCCAACGGCGACGACTCGTTCAACGACACCGTGTTGTGTTTGGACTGCACCAAGTGCGTCACGATGTGCGAGCCGGGAAGCGTGCCCTTCCCGTTGCAAAACCACTTGTCACAGGTCCCACATTTGACCGAAGACGACGGGCAGTCAAGGCTACAGTACGTGCACAGGTAGGGCGACACTGGCGGGGGCTGCGGCACGGGGGTCTCGCCATCGACCACCCAGTGTTCTTTTAAGGACTGGTCTTCAGCGGAAAGCGCTGATAAGGGGGATCCAGGGTCCATTTTCGGCGAACTTGGAGGGGGGGGGATGTTTGGCACTTTTGTCGTGGAGTAGAATTTTGATGGTGGCGCCTGCACACAAGGGCGGGCCCAGCAGTGCGATGGTGGGCCTGGGATTAGGCAGCCATGGTGGTTTAGTGCGCTGTGTTGGAAAGACACTAAGGGGAGATAACAATTTTGGAGGAGATTGGGGGGCAGAAAAGAAGAGAAGAAGGAGATTGGGTTTTTTTTTTTTCTATTTTATCTTAATATATTCGCCCTTGCTATTGTGTTGAGTTCTCATGGAAATTCATGAGTAACTATCAGATCGGGTTATGTGCTCACTGAGGCGCTACGACACGAGCCCGTGGCTCTTGGATGGTACGTTTTCTGAAATAGAGCGTGCTAATGTATTATTAGAATGCGTTTTATTAAATTCTACAGGTGTCTTTTTTTTTTTTGATGGATTGCAGCCTATATCATAAAGGATTTGTGAAGCCATGATATGTATTATTTCGGTAACGAAGACGGTGGGGCTCCTTCATTATCTATTCCAAGGGGAGTTAATAATCCACTTGAATTTCTTCGTGAGGTTACTTCATTCCCTTCAGAAGTCTTGTACCTTTTCCCGTTTAAAATTCAGCGCGTCTCATGTACTTGAGAACTCACACTATTCCTCTCCATATTTATCAACCTCACTTTTCATACTTTTCTTGTTCGAAGAAAATCCTTTTGAAGCCAAAAAAAAACATTTTCCTCACTGAATTCTTAACCGGACTTGGCAGGAAGAACTGAGTAGGCTCTCGGGGATCTCACCTCAAACCCGAGCGCCTTGCCTTTGCGAGAAGATTTGAAATGCTACAAATACTGGGAATATCGTTATGTGGACTGCTCGACAAGCATTACAGGATTTATCAATTTTGCATCACGTTGCAGTACTAATTGTACGTAATTTCCAATTCCTTCCCAATTCGATACGAGAGGCGCGAGTTCGTTTCACTTGCTGACCGTTTCTGGAATTTGCAGTGAATCTTCTAGACGCACAGGAACGCATTGTTCAGCGTGTTGGGGTATTTCCAGATATGGTCGTGGACCACTATCGTTTCTAGACGTTCTTCCTAGAGTATTCTTTGTCCCTAGACGTATCATGATATGAACCTAGATGATTATGCCTGGTTGATAATGAACCCAAACCTGGTAAGTGAGTGGCGAAGACAACTCCTCTTATGGGAAAGATTCAGAAATTTGAAAGTTGGGCAAGAGCCCTGACACAGAGCTCCTGCAAACAATGTGGTGCATTTGATTATTGTTCAAAGCTTTACGTTTGGAAGTGCGACGCCAATCTTTCTGACGTTTTTTTTCTTGCAGACTCGTTTTCTACGCGTCATTTATTGTCTTCTTTTCGATTGATTGCGGCCTCGGCAAGGAACCAAGGAAGGCAATTCGAAATTTATCAAGTATTCCGCAAATCGAGTTCCGTCTACGTTTGCCCCGGGATTATTTTGAGTCAATAGACAGGCACATTTTCCAAGTGAAACGCTTTTGGAATCTGCTTGAAACACCCCGCGTGAACCCCGGAGAAAAACCGCGCTCTGCGACTTTCGTGCCTAAAACTGAGTTCATTTATCCGCATTGGGCTAGGTTTGGTTCGCTTGCATCCACTATACAGGTGCCCTAAAAAATATTGAGCTGGTGCTCTGGAAACTCAGCAGGCACGTAATTTGCGTGAATTCCAATGGATTTCTGAAATATGCTAAATTCTACATTTTGAGTATAATACAAATTATCTTGTCGCTTTGTTTGGGGCCCATAGCTCACCTGTGTTGAAAGATCACGTCTGGAAAGTTTTCCCTCGGCTTTCGAACGAGATTTTAGGTCCTCCTTCCTCTGACATGTTTGGGCGCGCTATTCTACTTTTCTTTATGCCCAGAGAAAACTACAAGAACTTACATTCAGCACAAACGAAGCCCACTACCAGTATTTTTTTTCCACCACTTTCAAAATCAGATTTGCATTTGAGTGCTTCAACACATTATTCCATCCTTGACTAAGTCCGTTCCTCTGACTCACCAGCTCCAGACATGACAAATTCTCCATTTCATACAAACCTACTAAAGGACCAGGCTACTCCCAAGTTTGAGGATATCGTCGTGTCTTATGACGCGGTATCTTGGGAACACATGTCACTAATGTACATCACCGACAAAGGTATTGTCATCGGTGTCGATGCCAAGAAAGGGCAGCAATGCGTTTTGTTATCCGAGCTCCAGTCTTGTCATGTCCTGGTCAATACCTTGGCCCAGACCCAGCAACAACTGAGAAGACGGCTCGGCAAAGCCAAGCAGGATATTGATCTGAACGGCCACGAGCTGCCCCCTGTGCTTTTTATCCGGTCCGAAAACAACGATAAGTTGTATATCGAGTTGGCATCGCAGGCCCAGTTCACGCCTCTTCTTCTGTCCTTGTTGGCGTGGCAGAACTTGAAGCCCCAGGGCCTTGTGAAGAAGTGGTTTTCCGAAAACAAAGGGCACACCCCGAGCCAGACATCTGCGGACTCCCACGAATTGCTTGTATGCCGCTTTAAAATATATGGGCCCATTCCAAGTAAGACGAAGAGTGTGCACCTAGTGAGCGGCCCTCGTGCGCCAGGGCGTTTCGAGGAGCTGCAGACATCTGGAATCACTGGTCTCTCGAACGGTTTCCCGGTCGAGGGCCAAATACCCGAGGGGTGGTTCTACACTATGGGAGTGCTCAAGTCCAATGGTATGCTTAACTTCATCACCGAGCTAGATGGAACATTACTCTACTCGATCAACGTGAACAACATCTTCTCCTCTGAAATCCGCGAAGTCCACCACTCGATCTGTAACTCCCCGAACACGTTGTTCATCGGACACATCAAGGAGTTGAGGCTAAACAACGTGGGAAAGAACACCTCCAGTTTCACTCCAGAGAACATGTCTCGAAGCTTATTGGCTCGAGACGGCCGTCCGATTGCAAGCAACTCGCGGATTTTGATCGAGTTTCCGCTCCATATTGACCTTGAAGACTGGTTTGTGGGCTTGAACTATTTCTGCAAGCGTGAGTACATCGGTATATACGATGAAAACTCCAGATTCTTGACTCCGCCTAAAACTCGCGTGGTCGATCTTGAAGGAACAATCGATCCTAATGGCACATTCGACTCCCTCGGAGACGGCGAGACTGGAGGCCTGGCTGATCCGAACAGCAGTTATACCTCTGTCGCAACATCGGACAGCAACAATACACAAGACCTCGGCATTTCTGGAGCGGAGAAACTATCACGGAAGATCAAACCGAAGCTAGAAAACTTCACAAGAGACCACCTCCGAGTCTCGAAAAGAGTGACTCTTGACATTATCGAGGCCAAGCTTGACGCTGTTCCGCTGTCTAATGAAGCTAATGGTAAGATTTACGCTGAAGTTATAATGTGGGGTTATCCATGGGCGCGGACCTCCATTGTGAACCACACGCAGAACCCGTTCTGGAAGGAGCAGTTTTCTACTGATCTCCCTGTCCTGGCTCAGATGTTGAGAATCGTCATCAAGAAGTGCACCCAAGGGGGAGGCTATTCTGCGTCGGACGAAGTGATCGGCAAGATCTTCATCACCCCCGATATCTTGACCCAGAAGCTTCGAAACTTGTCCACAATGATGGTTGAAACCAACAACGGGCAAACCATAAAGGTGCCAGGCCTGCTGTCCGTTTCAAGCAATCTCGCTGCAGCCGCTGTGGTCGCTCTACAAAATAACAACATTGCCCGTCTATCAATTTATGATGACAATAATCTCCCTATTGGAAAACTACTTCTCACAGTCGATCTCAAGGAGTACTTCATCTTACCCCCAACGGAATTTCGTACTCTTGAAACGATGTTATCAAACTGTCCTATGAAGCAGCTTGTCGACTACTGCAATAGTACTGTGAACACCAGCGAAATCGAAAATGTCAGTTACATTCTTTTGGATATCTTCCAGAGTCTTGGAATCGAGGAGGACTGGTTTAAGTCCCTTATCGAAGCCGAATTGGTCGCTTTGGACAAAATAACAAGGAAATCATTCCAACAGAAAAAGTCCACTCTGGCCCAAAGCACCAATGTGTTCAATACGTTGTTTAGAGGATCCTCTATCTTCACAAAGTCTTTGGAAAAATACAATTTCAGGGTCGGTCAAGAATATCTTGAAAAGGTATTTGGTAACTTTTTTGAAATCATTTCATCGGAAGGTAAGAACTGCGAAATCGATCCGAGATATGTGAGATTGCAGGAAAAAGCCGAGGGACGGGGCGGGGACTATTCAATGGAAGACAAGAGAGACTATAGTGACAGTGATAGTTATGATTCGGCCGAGAAGGACAGAGAAGAGGAAAAGGTGAAACAGATCATCGAGGACAACTTCCAGAATTTATACGCTTACACGGAGGATATCTGGTCCAAGATCTACCTCACGTCCAACGATTTGCCACAGCAGATAAAGAATCAGTTGAAGAATTTCAGAAACAAAGTGGACCTTGTGGTTGATCCGGAAGACAAAACCACATCCTTGAATTGCTTAAGTGCATTCATCTTTCTTCGATTTTTCTGCCCTGCAATCTTGAATCCCAAACTCTTTTACTTGACCAAGAACCATCAATCAGGCCAAGTTCAAAGAACTTTGACAGTTATTGCTAAGATATTGTTGAATCTTGCCAACAGGCAGCAATTTAGTCCTCACAAGGAAGCCCACTTGGTGAGAATGAATGGGTTCTTGGAGAAGCACGAGCATGAAGTGCTCGATTATTTCGACAAAGTCAGTGGGAGAAAGAACGATTTCAACGAGAAGATCTTGAATTTGAGTCATGAATTGAAACGCTTTGATTTGGGATTGAGTGCAGACTCGACATCCAACGAACTTCCAACTACGCCTTATCTCATTGACAAGAATCTACGTCTCACGGAGCTTATCCAACTTTTGCAGCTCAACGGATGTACCTCACGCCATCTGAGAATGGCTCTGTCTGCGTCTTCGAACAGCATTGCTACGACTATGAACCTGGACGTGTCGCCTTCGCGAACTATCCCGACGCCAAAGTCAGTACTGCCTGCAGTGCAGCTCGAGAGGGAACCAAGTCATGATATCGATGCCATTGATTTCGGTAGAGATCGTAGTGGCTTCCAAATTGGATCTTTGGACTTTGAGAAGTCGAACTTCTTGGAACTAGCCGATGACAATGAGACTGAAGGGTTCACTCAGTCTTTGTGCCGCAGCAACGAAGAGATCTTCTCGTTCATCAGTACAAACGTGACACTTAAGGATTTGCAGAAAGAGAGTTCGAACTTGAGCAAGAAGGTCAAGGCCTTGTCAGAAAGATTACAGGAGGCAGAGGATTGCTCGAACTTGAAGCATGGCGATGGGCTCTGGGAGGCGTTCGTTGACAATGTCGTGTCCAGAGCATGTCTCAACCTGAACACAAATTCGATCACATACTTAGAGCCCAACTTCCAGGACGTTCGGCCTCCGAATTACAGGCTTCTTTTGGATAATGCTCTTTTTGCGTTGAGACTAAGATTCCCCTCCGAAAAAAGAGATGTCTCTTCATCGTCACTTCCGGGTATGACGAGGCGCAACTCCAAGAACCCATTCAAGAGGTGGCTCAAGAAAGAGTAGAGAGTGAAGGTTGAAGAGGCACCAGAAGGAAGCTAATCTCGACATTTCCTGGTTTCCATTATGTGAAGTTTTTAGAAAGACAATTCAGTAGAATGGTACTTGATACGCCAATAAATCTGATGAGACCCAGATCCACTCGTTCCAAAACGCTTTAACCTCTTTTTCAGAATGGACCGTTCTAGAGGCTCAGGAATGTGCGATGCCTAAAGCCGGCTTTTGATTTAAGACACGTGGTCCCAAGAAACACGAACATTCATGGAGATATTTCCGATTACGTTCTGCAAATATTCTTCACGTCAATTCATATGTAAGTCTTTCAAATTTACCACAGAACTCACAAATTACAGATATCTGATAGAACATTTATATTTATTGAAACTGCATGATCCCTCGCTGAGTGGCCAAATCTGGTCCTGTCTCAGCCTTGTCGATAACCCGCGATCGGTACAGGTGCAACGATAAAGGGCACTGCACAGGCTAGCCAAAACAAAGAAAAAATCTGGGAAATCTCGGAAAAACTCTTGTAGCCACGGTCCGCTCTCTCGCCAGTCGAATACACTCTCCAAACCCCTAAATATCATGGCTTCCGAAAAAGAAATCCTCGCGTCGTATCCGCAAGTGTCTGCGCCCACAAGCCAGACGGGATACACATCCAACTTGACCGACGAGCAAAAAAAGATCTTGGGGGAGTTCAGAGCCGTTTTGGAGAAGCTTGGCTACACCGAGCGCTTGGATGACGCCAGCTTGCTCCGTTTCTTGCGGGCCAGAAAGTTTCTGGTGGAGAAGGCCAAGACCATGTTTGTGGACTGTGAGACCTGGAGAAAGACCTACGGCACGAACACCATCTTGAAGGACTTCCACTATACAGAGAAGCCGCTTGTGGCCAAGATGTACCCTCAATACTACCACAAAACCGATATCGACGGGCGTCCCGTGTACTTCGAGGAGTTGGGCAAGGTTTACTTGCCCGACATGTTGAAGGTGACGACGCAGGAGAGAATGTTGAAGAACTTGGTGTGGGAGTACGAGCTGTTCACACAAAACAGATTGCCTGCATGTTCCAGAAAGCAGGGCAACTTGGTGGAGACCTCCTGCACCATCATGGACTTGAAGGGCATCTCCATTTCTGCCGCATACCAGGTCGTTGGATACGTGAAGGAGGCGTCCAAGATCGGCCAGGACTACTACCCGGAGAGAATGGGCAAGTTCTACTGCATCAACGCCCCCTTCGGCTTCTCCACTGCTTTCAAGCTTTTCAAGGCCTTCTTGGACCCGGTGACTGTGTCCAAAATCCACATCTTGGGCTCGTCGTATAAGAAGGAGTTGCTCAAGCAGATTCCCGCGGCCAACTTGCCCAAGAAGTTCGGGGGTGAGTCGGACATCACTGACGAGCAGTTGTACTTGAATGACTACGGTCCATGGAGAGACGCCAAGTACATTGGCCCAGAGGGTGAGGCACCACGTGCATTCCAGTGATTGGTGGATGGGTTGGATCTACAACTCGGTTAGGTATAATAGACTGATAGGTTTCATTATTATTTTACACATTTTCGATTTATCGCTGTTGAGTGTTTGTATCGTTTTGAGTAGTGTTCTTTTCCCCCGGGCTAAATATAGTTTGTGTATGGGGTTGGGTTTCAGTAGGAAGATCTGATCTATGTGTTGAGGCGCAGTTCTTTGTACACATCGCTAGATGGCAAATACGATACGGTCAATAAATTTAAAAAGATAAGCCATTTTGAAGATCAAAACAGTCTTCTTCCCTCCTTGAGAAATATAGGATCGTTTGATCACGCGGTTGGAAACAAAATGTATCCCCATAATTAAGCAAAGAATACGAGATTAGGTGGTACTGTAAAAGGTGATGCCATTGCTGCGCAAATTGATCGAGGCAATCCCGAGGTTAAGGGGGTTCCCATCACCCAATTAGCATCAATATTTACGTATATATATATATGGAAATAAGAAGTCAATTAAACAATTTCTACTGGAGAATATCTCTCTTATGAAACTTTGGATATTTACTAACGAAATTCGGTGCACCTTTTCGAGAATGAACGACTCTTTTGTATGGGGCTCGGTGTGTGTTGGCACGCAGCCCGATCTGTCGCCCAACAGTCTTCTTGACTCAGACTTTGTTCTCTTTTGCGAGATTGATACAGAAAGTTGAGGAAGTCGAATTTTCCCTATTTCCAATCATCTCCATTTTTCAATGTATTCTGATCTTTAACTTGTCCTCACTTTCTTAAATACTCTCGATGGTATGATACTGAAATGGCGCACCGTTTTAAATTGAGGCGCGCCTCGCGTACTGGACGCGTCGTTTTTCTTTATTGACAAACTTGACTATAACATTTTCAAAGCAAATACCTGCGACATAATAATGACAGATCCTGATTTTTCTTTCAGTGGGTCGCTTTTGTTTCTGAACGCGGAACCTTCTGCGGCTCCAGTGCCCGACACGGCTGCAACTTTAGAACAACCGGATGATGTGGAATTGAACCTCTCTGGATCTCTTCTTTTCCCCCAAAGCTCTAACACATCTTTGGCACCTGAAATCACGGCACAAGAAAATCCAAGTACTATAAATGCTGATGATACTGGAAAAAGCAAAATAGTCAAACTCCTCAACGGCTCGACCTTGCATCTCCGACCTCGGGTCAGAAAACCAGTCACTGTGCGATTCGGAGAAGACTCGGATGTTATACCCAACATGGACAAGCTCTATGAAAGCGTACAGAAAAGCAAGCTGCTTCGAGCCACCCAGGAAAAGATCCGCACATTGAAGCAGCAGAACCAGCCCGCCGAAACTGACAAAACGTCGCAGTTGTGGGTGGATAAGTATAGGCCCACCTCGTTCATGCAGATCTGTCCTGCTGGAAACGAACGACAGTACAGACTTGTGATGCACTGGCTCCGGAAGTGGCAGGCAGGTTCATACGACGATGCCAAGATAGACCGCGAGCTTCTAGACCACTTGGGTCGGCCGTTACGCAAAATACTATTGGTCCATGGACCTCCAGGGGTAGGAAAGACAGTCATCGTTCATTTGTTGGCGCAGCACATGGGATACTCGGTCGAGGAGCTCAATGCTGCAAATAGCATGGATGCTTCCCATGGTGCAGACCCTGCCACGGGCGCTGGACGTTTTGCCAATGCCACTGCAGCATTGAAACTCAAGGTAAAGAACGCACTTACTTCAAATACCATCACCTCCAACGGAAAGCCCACCTGTCTAGTGGTAGACGAGATCGACTCAGCAATAAACTCTGGTGATATTGTGAGAGTTCTTTCTGACTTGGTTCGTACTGACCAGGCAAACAACAGGAAGAAAGATGGCCAGGAACAAAAAACAGACGCGAAGAAAAAGACTAGCAAGAAACCATTCACTTTGAACAGACCCATCATTTGTATTGCAAACGATATCTATACCGCGACCGGAAGATTTGGCGGACCCAATGCCATGGAGCTTCTCAGACCCATGTGTGAAATAGTCGCCTTCCGAAAACCCATCACTGCCTCGAATGGTGAGGCCAAGATCAATGCATCGGCGCAGAAATCCGTCAAGAAGTTCCTCATGGAAATCAGCGAGAAGGAAAAACTCAAACTCGATAGGAAGGAGATCGCCGAGGTCTTCGAGGTATGCGATGGGGATTTGCGTGCATGCATAAACTATCTACAGTTTTCCAGCCGCAAACTCGATTCCGACATTCATGCCCCGACCACTGGAGGAGAATCCTCCAACAAAGATGCTCTGATATCGTGGTTTGCCTTGGTTGACTCGATTTTCAAGCGAGACCAAAAGCTCTCAAAGGAGGAGAACTTCGAGGTTATGCTAGACCTAGTTTCTTCTGGAGGTGGGAAAACAGCCGTGTCTGCCTCCCTTGATAAAGTGATCAGAGGCTGTTTTAACAAGTACCTAGATGTTGTGCACCTTCAAGATGATTCAGCTTTGAGGCCTGCCGAAATCAGTGATTGGCTTTACTACTACGACTTACTTACTACTCAGCAAGGAAACACGTATTTCTATCCGACTCTTGCATGCTTGAAGTTCTGGTCCTTATTCGGTGATATCAACCCTCGAAAGTTCAGGGATATTGATGGCTTGATCCCCAACGTGAGGAATCTCGATTTCAACTCACGGGAGACGTTGAAGCAAAACAAAGCCACGGTGAAAAAGCTCGCTGATCTGGTGCCGGTCAATTTAAAGACCTCGCTTTGTGGCATGTCGTCTAGCAGTGGTTTCTATGCGTCAGAGTTTATCCCCATTCTTGACAAGATGCTCTCGCCTGAAGTGGGATCTTCTAAGACCAAGTTATCACTCAAATCGCATGAAGCTAACTTGATCGAAAAGTTGGCAGATTTAATCAAAACACTCGACATCAAGCTAGAGTCGCAAAGAGACATCGAAACCAATCAGATCTACTTGCTATATGGGCCAGATTTCGAGGGTATGACGATGTTCCACAGCGGCGAGCAGAACATTGAGCAGAAAAAGAAATCCCTCAACATCAAGAGGCAATGGCTTTTCCCACTTCTCCAATCTGAAATTGATTCTCTAGTCAGCACAGGTCTCCTCAAGAGGCAGCGGGCCGAAATCGATCAAGCCAAAAAAGAGGCTAACCAGAAGCGAGTGAAAATGGCCTCATCCCTTGATTTTTTCAGAGGACGCTATGATGACATACAGACGAAAATCGCAACACCCGAGAAACCGGTGAATAGAGAGGCGACGAGAATCTGGGTCAAGCATCATGAAGGTTTCTCCAACGCGGTGAGAAGGAATATTGGCTGGTACGAGTTATGGAATTGAGACGATGCGGGGTGACTTTGACAGAATCTCTCGCAAAGATTTTAGTGATTTATCTTGTAAATAACAGTTATCGGTGACATGTATTGTCTTCCAATTGTCTTTTAATATTTTTGAATAAGTGCTCTTTGTGATGACGAATTGGTCGTATACATATTAACTTACCCCAGATCCTCACATGATAAGGTCGCACCTTCAACAAGGCAGCACTACAGATCACAACCTGCACTGTGGCACAAATCCAGCACGCATGAATCATTACTTTTCGGAATTCAAAAACAAATTCGGAGGAGAGATCTTGGGTTTGGCTCCATATAGCGATACTCCCAGCAAGGAAAATGGGAAGCCTCACATTGGCTTTATAACTTTATACAACCCTTCGTGGGTCAACGAGGCGGACGAGAGTTCTGAGGGACTCTCCAAACAGATCCTCTTTTTCGTTTCTTCACAAGACTCAGATGATGAAAGAGGAGAAACGGCAGCTGAACACATTTCTAAGGATGCTGTAACGTTCCTGGCCCAAGAGCAATTGAATATAATAGGGCTCCTTCGTGGCTCTTGTATGCTTTTATCTGATTTTGGGCCAAACGCGGGGCCTACAACCATTGAAACTTCTGATGGTGCTCTTGTCGTCTTCGAAATAGAAGACGGATATTTTCTTGCTATTTTTCTCATTACAAATATAAAGGAGAAGCAGAAGGATCTGATCTGTGTGAAACAGCTCCAATGCTTGGCTCAGAGATCCCATAAACAGTTCGAGTTATTCCACCTGCCTTTGAAAGATCTATTAAAGTTATTCGGACGGGAACTTCTAAGTGAGATACTCTGTCACCACTGGCAAAACTTCATGAACAATTTCAATTTCGGGGACTCTGCTCTGTTTGGGCCTCCTAAGATCTCATGGCCCAACCGTCTCAATCATCGCGGCTTTTTTGAATTTTTTCCCAAAACATGCTACAAGAAATCCTCTTTGAGAATGAGCGAAGACTCAAGAAGAGAGATCGATAGTATAATGCTCGAATATCCGATCAAATCTGCGGGATACATTGTTGCAAATGTGGACCTGCTTCGTACCAAGAACTCAGGCATACTTCGCATGAATCTAGGGACCAGAAACTTGTTAGACGAGGATTCAGTGATTGACATATACAGATTGTTTGAAGATGCAAGTTCAAGCTCTTGCCTTAACTCTGGATTCTTTTCTCAACTCACAAAGCTCGAGAATTTCCACCTGCTATTGGCAAATGAATGGAAGAGTGTATCTGAAAACATGGAACATCAAGTCGCCGGATCAGCAGACGGTGAGTTTGATGATGAAACCATTCTGATCGAAGAATCCAGTTTAGATGCTGCCGCTGCTCTTGCCTTGCTCAATCCTGTCAATCTCACCAAAACTCTCGTTGTTCTGCCCCTCGGTAGCACCGTGAACGGGTTTAAGAATCTTGGCCTTGCTGTCACTGAGCAAATTTACGAAGCCCCAAACTGGCTCAATAACTTGAACTATTTCGGGAGTAGCATTCGCAATGATGAGGCCGAAATTTCCAGCACAAATGAGGGTGATGAAAGCTCCGAATTGGTTAAAAAGGGAGGCTACTTGGTAGGATTTGTAGAGGGCCAGATAACGAGGCTCCTAGTTCATATTCCAACTTCCTCGCAAGATGGGAGCTTGAAGGTCCTTGAGTATCTGTTGGTAGCTTTCAAAAAGGATGACATCCTCATGATAGTACTCTACGAGTCTGGACTCGAGGCTCTCGAAAATGACGAGTTTTACACGGATTTGGAGACGAATGTGCTTATGCCCATTTCTGAGATCGCACAAATGACCACTGCAGTGTCGTATGCTCCTTTGGATAGCAGTATTGGTTCTTTGCCAGGTCCTATTGAGGCAGCAATGCGGGGAAATTTTGAAGGAGGCGAGCATTCTCTCCAGGCTATTGATAGCCAGTTCTTCTACATCATCTATGACCCGATGAAGAAATCGTATGAGACTTCGCTTCCGAATTTGCCGGTGGTCCAGCCACATTCAGTTATGAGTGACAAGCAGAGGTTGTCGTTGAGCCGGGTGATGTTTCACCTTCATGACCATTTAATCATGCATTTCATTCTCGAGGCAAAAGGACGTATCTTCAAAACTGATGGCATTGTCTATGAGCAGCTACATAAGTTTCCTAGCAGCAAGCACAACGATTGGCTTTTCTACTCCATGCGCCACAAGGGCAGGACCATTATTATCATCCGAGATTCGAACCACAAAGCCAAGTCGAAACCTGCACCCACGCCAGAAAATAACTACTTCACGCAAGTGGCTGATAGTATTTACGGGGCCGCAAACTTGGGCTTCCTCGAAAGCTTGGGAGGCGATGTCAGAGTCTGGCTTGGAGGCGTGAGTAAAGAGACTGATGAAGACGAAGATTAGGATTAGTTCCACGTTCGATGAGAGAACATTTTACATTGATGATCGAATTTATCACTTCTCGCTGACCCAATTCATGAAATGTGGAACATCCTTGGCGACGACTGAGTTGATTGATGTTCTTGCAAGCCACTGGGGTACATTTCCCTTGGCATCTGAACAAGTTGTCATCACCCACAGAAGATTGCTTCCGTCATATTTGAGCCGTTCCACGGAAGTATACTGGGCATCTACCAACCCCGCTTCTTGTGATGCATTCGGTATCAAAGATGGATCAACAGCAATGCTGATGACGAAAGCGTCACGCTGGTCCGTGGATTTCAAAATGTGCACTAGATTGCTGAATCTGCGTCTTTTCAATGGCCATTGTAGCTTATAAAATGTTTCTACCAAGTAGGAAAAAGACTCGTATCCCTGCGGTGGATCAGCCAAAGTGTATGGCGAGACATTGAAGTCATAGAGCTCTTGGATATAGTGCATTTCATGCACAGTGTGGCAATCTTGTAAATCCAGACTCGAAGCAATGCTATATTTAATAAGTTGTTTCCACAACGTCTTTCGAGCTTCTGGAGAAAGCTCCTCAAAGTCGTTAAGTCTAGCAACCCAGAAATCATCATTCAAGTGGTCCCTCGTGCGCACATCGACCTTGACTTTCTCCTTGGCCTGCGGCACATCATACTTGTATATCCCACCGGCATTCCAATCCTTTATCAGGTCAGCGATTTTGCACGCTTCTTTAAAAAGCAGGCTGGATGATACACCATCGAGAGTCTTAATTGGAGTTGAATTCATGGTTTTGAAGATAAGACGAGGTTGTAGAGTGCATGTGTGGGGTGCGGCTCTAGCTAGAATTGCTATCTTTAACGCAGCAATCTAATGATCTATTGTCTCCAACCGATCAGCCACGCACGAAGAAAGCAGATTTTTAAGGCTGTAAAATATTCAAAAACATTCTTTTGGAGATCTTTGTATTTATGTATTTCGGAAGTTTTTAATCCTGCAACCATTGTGTCACGCCTCCCACAGATATTACGTGTCTTTGGCCAACAACTATGGGTCTCGCCGAAGAAAATTAGAATCCACTCCGGAAGTTCTTCCTAATATAAGCCCCTCATTCATACACAAAGTTTATCTCTGACACAATTAGTAGAAACCGTGGTCAATGTTTTTCCTTGCTAATGTACAGCAGATACACCGTTACGAAAGTGGCACCACGCCACTCTTTGCCCGTGGCCGATACTTGAAAGTTGCGTTTTTCCGCAGTTCCAGACTCGATGCATACATCCGACAATGTGGCACACCAAGGATATTTTCAATATACACATCAACTTGCGAATCTGGAAATGTGTCGACTCAAGAGGCCGTGCGTCCATGTGGCTAGACCCGTGCAGTGCCGCGGCCCCACATCTACGAACGTGTTCATGACATTCTCATAAGTGATGCCGAGGATTTCTATCAAGACCCTTCTGACAACAGTCTTGACCATCGCTATTTTTGCATATTTCATCATGTTGCAAGTAGACTACAAGCAATTGACAGCCTCGCAGACGTCTCCCACGTGGACTTTAAATCCAGAGCAAATCTTGGAAGTTGCAAACGAAATCGTGGCCGCGAATACCCGTTTTAACGATGGCATTGCCGCCATCAAAGAGCCTTCCGTCGAGAATGTCTTGATCCCAAGCATCGTCTATGAGAACGAGAACTCTCACAAAGAAAACGTCGTCACTTTTTATCAGTATGTTTCAACTGACAAGGAAGTCAGGGACGCCTCCACGAAGGCAGAACAGTTGTTGGACGAGAGTTCGATCGAGCAGAGCTCCAGAGAAGACTTGTTCGAAGTATACAATAAGTTGTGGGAGAAAATCAAAGATGAACCCAACGCAACCGATGATGAGTCTCGCAAGTTTTTGGAGAAAGTCGTCAAGGGCTTCAAGAGAAGTGGATTGGGCTTGCCCAAAGAGAAGCGAGACGCAGTAAAGAAACTTCAGATCGAGTTGAGCAGCTTGTCCACTACTTTCGCGAAGAACAACAACGAAGAAAACGGGTTTATTTCCTTTACGGAAGAAGAATTGGCCGGAGTTCCAAAACTGGTCATGGACCCGTTTGAGGGTGTTGATGAGGATGGCGTGACCAAGTACAAGGTGACTTTCAAGTATCCAGACATTCTTCCTGTATTGAAGTACAGCAAAAAGCAAGATACCCGGAAGGCAGCGCTTTTGGCAAACCTGAACAAAGTGCCAGAGAATGCAGAGATATTAGACAGGATCATCCGCGTCAGGTTCAAGATTGCAAAGCTTTTGGGCTATGAGACCTACTCCGAGTATGTGTTGGAGGAGCGCATGGCGAAATCTCAAAGCAATGTGATGGACTTCTTGACCGACTTGAAGGAAAAGTTACAACCTTTGGCTAAACTGGAATTGGCAAGATTGTTGGAGCTCAAGAACAAAGATTTACAAGCCCAGGGCTTGCCAGCCCAGGACACATTCTATGCGTGGGATTATGCTTTTTATGACAACTTATTGCTTGAGAAAGAGTACGAAGTTGACCACCAGACGATCCTGGAGTACTTTCCCCTCGACCAGACGATCGATAACATGCTTGGTTTCTACGAAAACCTCTTCGACGTGAAATTTGTGAAGGATGAAAACCCAGACCCTAGTACAGTTTGGCACGAGGATGTACATAAGTTTGCAGTTTACCAAAACATCAAGTTTGGTGAGCCCAAAGCCAAGTTTATGGGCTGGATCCTATTCGATCTTCACCCAAGAGACGGAAAGTATACACATGCGGCGCACTTCGGCTTGCATCCAGCGTACATTAAGCTGGACGGCACCCGCTCGCCCAACTATTCAGCCTTGGTGTGTAACTTTACAAAACCCACGAAGCTCAATCCATCGTTGTTGAAACACAGTGAAGTGACAACGTTCTTTCACGAATTGGGACATGGTGTCCACAACTTACTTTCGCAGACTATGCATATTCGTTTTCAGGGTACACATGTTCCCCGGGACTTTGTGGAATGTCCTTCGCAAATGTTGGAGTTCTGGACCTGGTCTAGAAATGAGCTCAAGGCATTATCTGGTCATTATCAAACGGGTGAGCCTATACCAGATGCCTTGATTGATAATCTCATCCGGACGAAGCACGTGAACACCGGTTTGGCGAACTCTCGTCAACTACACTTCGGTCTCTTCGATATGGCTTTGCACACCATCGGAACCGAGGCTGACCTAGAAAGGCTTGATATCAAAAGCCTTTGGAACAGCTTGCGTGAAAATGTGACGCTCATCTCGAATGGTGGTCATGACAACATCGGCTATGCGACATTCGGTCATATCGCTGGTGGATATGAGTCGGGATATTACGGTTACTTGTACTCGCAAGTGTTTGCGACAGACATATACTACACCCACTTCAAAGCTGATCCTATGAATGTGGAAAGTGGTCTCAAGTATCGGGATATCATTTTGAGAAATGGTGGGGCCAAGGACATCCTTGAAGTGTTGGAAGAGCTTTTGGGGAGACTGCCTAACTCAAATGCGTTTTTCGAAGAGATCTTGGGGTAGGCGACTATGATAGAAGTATAAATAAGTAGCTTAATACCCGAGTTGTTTGTTTACTCCCCGGTCAATGTTTTTCTAGCACAGTGTCATATATGCCACCCCTGTCACCTCACGCACAGACTTGGTGAAATATATTGAGCTCTCAACTTTGACAGAATCTATACATGTAATATAATCGTCATTTCTTTTATATAGAAGGAAATACATGTTCGTACATGAAGAAACATACATACTTGAAGGATGGCCAACTACGCATGTTTAGGCGATGACCTGAAACCTTCGTACCTACATTTTTCATATGGAACGAGTCAACTTTTTAGTACCTTTTTCTTCTTTGATAGATATGTTTATTGGAGGGGATCTCAAAGACTGTACAGCTACACATAAATCCTCTAACCCAACCCGAGGTCACATCCGACGAATCACCCTAATACGATTCGAACCTAACCTCAACTCCGTCATTTTGTCAGTTACCCAATGGATGGATCGCCACCACGCTTTTGTAATCTGCCTAGGCAGTGAAACTGGAGGTAATGTACCTGAAGGATTTTTCCGCCGTCTTCTCTAATATACCTTTGTGACGGTCTTAATAAACCAATTCAACTTTTTTTTGGTCGATTCATTAATTAGAGGAAAGCTCAAAAGTTACCTTCCAAGCCCAAAAACTATACAGCTATGTATAAAACCTCTAACCCATTTCGAGGTCCCATCTCACGAATCACCTCCGATGATTCCGACCTGACCTCACCTATGTATTGAAATTGACTGTGTCAACTACCCAATGGATGAATCGCTTTCCAGGCTTTGGAAATCTGCCTTTTTTTTGGGGGGTAGAATTTTTTTTTTTTGGGGGTAGAAATCTTCAACCTCTCTTATGAGGCGTTAGCTGGCGCTTTATCTGTGAAGCTACTTTAAGGATAATAAGATAATATTTTTTCAAGTGACATCCAAAATGAGTAGATCACTTTTCACTCAAAAGCCTCACAAGACTCCTAAGAATTAAAATTGAGATCTTATATTAAATGAAACTGGAAGCTGATAAAGCCCCCGCAAAAATCGAATTTGGCTGCAAACAATCCAATAGGCTCAAATTAGCATAAGAAATGACTGAATTCTCAGAAAATAAATCCATATCGATGATCAGGCACCAACTGGTCCTAACAAAGATACATTCTCTGTTGGTTATTGTTTTGGCGCATACAATGTCACAGCGCGACGCATTGAACACCAAATCTCACTTCAAACGCGGATCTAAGAAGCTGTTGGATACACACCTACGGGGCCACGATACTACCCGAGAAAAACCTCTTATAAGAATAAATCACTTTTCTACTCTCGTTCCCTTTGAGTGGATGATAATTTGCTTGTACACTTCGCAGCCACGCTAGCACCAGGCTTATACGCGATTGCCCACACCGTGATGCAAATGGTCGCGCATCATCACGTGACAAAGAGCACTGATGTCCGCACGAAACAAAAGAATTTGAAACAGGCCTTAAGCGCAGGCCGCGAACGGAGTTATAACTGGATGGGATTGATTACTATAGTAAGAGCAACACGCTAACTTTCGTTCTGTTTTAAATTTATCTCAAGATAAGTCTACTAGTTCTATCGGTGTACTTCTTCATTTCTCTCCTCTTCTCTCGTTACCATGTGTGGCTGGAATTACCAGACTCACTTCAAATCTCATTTTCCTTCTGCGGCTGATTGGAATTCCTTTATCCAGGCCTTGAGAACTGCCCTCGCCACCCAGAAGAAGTAAAAAAAAAGCGCCACTCAGACGTACCACCACCAAATCAAATTAACCCTATCGAGCTCAACTACGATATTCGTTTCTGCGACACACTACTTGCTTTATCCGAAGACTTAAACTCATCCAGTATATTTTCCATATTTTCCCCGTGCTGAAAACTCAACCACTCATCACTATCAGCAGAATCATCGTTTCGGTATCATAACATACCAACCGCTTTACCTTTTCCCCTTTCTTTACCCTACCATTACTTCATGTTCTCCTTGTGAATACCGTCTCCGAAATTCTTGTGAATTTTTCTTGAGAGAGATCATATCTGAAACCACATATCCGTATCCGGGTTCCCCTTTGACTTTACTCTGCTTTGTTTACACCCCCGTTTTGACTTTTAGTTGAACATCTGACCCTGAGTACCTAAATGAGAGACTCCAACTACCGCTCTGTGGCAAATAACAGGGCTGCGGTGACCATCACCACCAGCCTTTACGACCGCAGGGCGCTTGATGTCACCTCCGATAAACCCCTTGTCAACTCGCTCAATCACCTTACGTACTTAGTCTCGTCGAGTGCTAAAGTACGTGAAACTTTACTGAATGACGGAGGTCTCGAGCGCTTGGTCGAGATCCTCCATGAGTGCCATATTTCTCCGTACAATGTGCGTGAGAACATTTTCAACGGCGAGAAAAAGCTCTTGACCGCCTGGAAATGGACATTGGCGTTCCAGTGTTTGGTGCTCATCGGCACTAGGGGAACGGAGAAGATACGCCAGAAGGTCGTTCGCGCCGGTATGCTTCCTGTCATTGCCACTGTGCTAGACAACTACATCACGCTCCACGAGGGATCCATTTTTGGCCCGGTCGCTTGTGCTCCTCTGGCGCTTGCTCAGTTTTGTTCCCACGCAAATATGCATTCTGACACTGCCCATCCAAATCTGCATCCCCATCCTCATGGGAATTCCCATGGATATTCTCACGGGTCTTTCTCGAACCACTCGCAAGCTCACCCAGATGCCCATGCTCGTGCGCATCAACAAGCTCAACAGACCCAGACAAACGTCTCTCAAGATTTTCTCAATGATTTCATCGAAGAAGGTTACTCTGGTGTTAGCCAACCTGCGAATGATGCTCAATTTTCGTCAGTCGCAGCAATGAGAGGAGATCATCCAGCGAGTACAGCTATACACCAAAATTATGCACAGGGTGCGGGGTCTCTGACCTCTGGAGTGATGCCACAGCCATATTTGAACAGCCGTACTTCTTCTTCTTCTTTTGATGGGTTCAATCAGCCATCGGGATCGTCTCTCAGGGGGTATTCCTCATACCACATGACCACCGATGACTTCGAGATGTTAACTGTCGATCAATTATTCAAATTAATCCGCAAAAGTTTCGAAATGACACCAGGGTCTGAAAAGGGTGCTCAGTCATCCGTCAACAACGATATTGGGCGGAGATGTCTCATTTTAGGCATTCTCAAGAAGTTGAAGGAGCAAAAAGAATCAGAGATCATATATCACTGCGACATGGGTGACAACGAATATGAAATGGACAGCAATTTGCAGTTCTTGTCCAATTTGTATTTGCAGGATGAAAAATCTTCTGTCATCACCAACGCTATCCATTCTAAAAGTGCACCCCGCAACTTCACTGATACGGGTATTATAATTCCGAGAGACGATGATGTTGTCTGGTGTTTGCAACTTTTAGCATACATCTCAAAATATCCTTACCTCAAAGAAGTCTTGCAAAATACGCATATTGTACTTGACATGAGCATCACTGGTAAGCAATTGCATTTGCAATCGAAGGAGGCAGTCAAATCGAGATACAGAGCTCATCACAGAATGTCCACCAGAGAAGCTCTCGTACCTCGTTCTCGTATTGGGCGTTCGTTCCCGCAAGCACTTCCAGTCCACCTCGCAGATACAAGCAACCAAGATGATTTCCGGGTGGAAGGTTTCAATTTTTCCGCATCCAATTCACCCGAACTAAGCAATTTGAATATTCCGAACGACAATTTTGACCTAGTTAATGACAAGTTAGAACTCTACGACCAAGATGAAAACTGCATTGCACCGAAAAGCGTCCAAAGGGGCGATCTTGATGATCTGCGCGACTCCAGTGAATGCGGACGCAAGTGTGAAGATACAGAGGAAGATGATGATTGCCTCTCAAGCCTCGAAGATGATTCTCCCCGGTCCGATCAAAACACCAGTCGCTTGAGCAAATTGTTTGAAGCCATATCTAGAGCTGAGTCCATTGTTGACGACTTAGATAGAGAGCTCGCATTGTTCCGTCTCAGCGACAAAGTGAACGATTGTATCGAGGAAGAGTGCAAAGATTTGAGCATGAAAATCATCGAAAAGAGATTCGAACAGGAGAAGCTTTTGTCCGAAGTATGGAATTACGATACATACGATAACTTTGATATCGATGACATGGATCTGGCAGCTGATAACGACTTCGATATATCATTGAGGGAATACAGAAGGGTGAATTTGTTCCCAACTGTGGAAAAATTCACATTTCTTGCGGGTACCGACATGTATTATTGGTCTGGCGTGATCATGAGAAACTCTTGTCGCAGAAATGATTTCAAAGGCGGTGTACGCCAATGTGGAAATCTTGAGTGTGGCAGATGGGAGCAAACTCCTAGAGAGTTTAGCAAGTGTAAGAGATGCAAGCGTACCAAATACTGCTCTCGGGATTGTCAGATGCGTGCTTGGCATTGCCACAAAAACTGGTGTGTGTTGAGTAGCTCTTCAACATCAACAAACACCACCGATCCGGCGAATACAGCGTACGAAGGTCAGCATGACCGCACTATGAATATGGGAACAGCTCCATCTGATTCTGAAGCTATCAATCCAAACGCAGGTGATTTGACCCAGCATGTAACACCATCTGACCAAGAAACTCAGTACTCTGAGTTATAATATTTTTCCTATACTAGACATCTAGTTTCTTTTTTCTTCTCGCGGGTGAGCAAGGGCCGCTCACATTTCTATATACTATCAATTTGGTTATCGGGAAATCTTACTTCTTTGTTATTACTTAGATTTTTATGTAGTTACTTTAGTCTAAGGGGTAAGCCATGCAAAATTGGTGCCGCGCCATTAAGGAACTTCAAAGTGCAAGCGTCCCGACTTTTTGTCATGGCCTGTGCAAGAGATCTTGAATTGGAATTTTCATTTGCGCCCAATCCCCACTCAGCAAACAATGAGAGGCTAAAAATGTCAATATCCTTATCTGTTATATCCCACAAGTTTGTCATGACTGCCGGTGCCCCACAAACAAGCCAATCAAAGACATTACTGGATGGTGGCAATTGCCCACGTTCACGGTACGCAGACGATGAACACCCTATTAGAAGTGTTGTCGGCACGTGTGTGTTTCTACTTGCCCACGACTTGAATAGAGTCGAGGAACGTAGGTATTGTTCTCCACCGCCATGGCCCAAGTAAACGTAAAGATCTGCAAGGTAGAGATTCGAGGTCAACCATTCTTCCGATGGGCGTTCTCCCGCGATACCCGTTGCACACAGTAGCTGCTTGAAAACGGGTTCAAATCTGTCTTGGGTTTTGCGAAGATCTGACCCAGGATTGACAACGTAAAGAAGTTTCTCGCTGCTCTCCTTATAAACCGACATTTGACGTTTATGAAGCTTTAAAGATTCGACCAAGTTGGCAATGCTCGGCATACGCGAGACTGAACGGCCTTTCAAAAATGTCATTGATTCCCAGGGTATGAAGGTACAAGAGCGGCATGGGATTAGAACCAAGTGTTCAAGCTCGGGATCATTCGACTTAGAAGGGCGAATCTCGGTAATGCGATCAATGAACCAGTCTTGATCTATCAGGAGTTTTTCTCCAGAGTGATTGAAGCGATGCTGCTGTGCTATCGAGCTAGTCAAATCAGCCAAAAGCTCAAGTTTCGATGTTTCATCTCGTTCGTGAAGACAGACGTGGTAGAACAAAGAAACAGGAAGTGTATCAAGTTCGTATGCTGAAGACAGACCACAAGTGGCAGCTTTCCATATCTTGCCCAACTCTTGTTGAAAGCTTTGGAACTCTTGCGAAGCAGGATCGAACGCGCTGAAGGCACCCTCGAAACCACCAATTGTCAGCCCCTCTATTCTTTGCAATAAGACCTCGAGGCGTGAATCTAACTCAAACCTCATTCTCCACCATAGCTTTCTATCCTCTTTTGTGCGTATCGCAGATGTGACTTTCCTTTTGGTTGAGTTATTGCTCTCTGATATGATGCTTTTGAGTTCACTCAAGTAGTCTTTGAAACCTTCTCTCGAATTTGCTTTCCTATCAAAGGGTAGTTTGAGCACCTCAGGAGACTTAGCTTTGGCGTTGACTCGCGAAATCACGAAATCGCCGGAACTGTCACAAACATCAAGGGAAACGACAGTCCAAGATGGTGGAAGTAGTGCGTGGAGATCTTCATCGAAAATATCCTGGGAATGGGGCATGAAATCTTCATTCTCTGCACTGCTTAAGGTGGGTAAAAGAGCCGAGCGGCTAGCAAAAATATCATGTGTCAATGCCTTCTGATTTGCATAGGGAAGGGATTGAGAAAGATCACTGATCATGAAAGATTTTTGTAGCATCTCATTCATATAGGACTTTTCACAGATTTCGGACGACGAAAGAAGGAAAACACACCTGCGTAGCAAAGAGCCAATCTCAAGCATTGTCCCAACCTCGAGATAGCGAAGGCATTCTTTATCAACGAGTCGCATGAGCGTTTCCTTGCAATCAAGAATAAGTGAGATGGATGGCCCTGCTTCAGGTGACATATTGTGCGTGATATTTTTGAAACTTGGAAGAAGCTGCATCGATGAATTGGAATCTTCAATCTTTCCGCTGATGAGAGGAGAGGAAACCGAGGCATGTGCCAACTTTGCCCGTACCTGAGAGATGACTCGTGATATGGATTCGTATTCATCGTGGTCATCTGGCTGTGGTTCTGACAGCCCTTGTCCATCAAGATCAACAAACAGTTGTCCTCCATCAATCATAAGATCAGAAATGTACAGAAGAGACACCGAAAATTGCTTTGCTTGCATAGCTTTTTGGGTTTTGAACAGTGACAAAACTGTTCTCATGTCTACCTTTTCCCCCAGTTTACGAGCGGAACCCAAGTTTTGAGAAGTTATCACATCAACGAGGTCAAGAAACGGAGATTCCCAATTGTCTCTGCGACCATTCTCGAGCTGCGCTAGAGCATTTGATCTCTCCTCCACAATGTCTAGAAAATTTGCACTGATAAAATAGTTCAAGGATTTGAGAGGTGATGAGTGTAGTTGCGAATTGGTTTCCATGAATTCATGGCTATGATGTAACGTATCTTTAGTGAGACCGAGATGCTTGGCTGCTTTGAACGCAAGTTTGTGAGCTTTTGAAAGCATAAGAAGAGCTTGGGTCTTTTTGTGGATATGTTTTGCTGAAGCTTCCGACTTCCTCAAGACCGACTTTGATATCTTCGTTGCTAATCTCAAATTTCTCAAGGCAGTGAGCATTTCTGCTGACATCACGTTGATCATAGATACCAAAATCAGAAATCTGGCGATAGTAAGAAAGCTCGATAGCTTGCTCTGCAATGAACTTCCTTTTATTTCACTCAAGAGATCATATTCAGGCCTGGAGGTGATTAACGAATTAATTTCCTCAAATTTTGATCTTGATTTGTCTTTGTTACGCATCTTGATGAGGAATTCAAGCTGGTTCAATTTCAAATTGACCAAAGCATCGTAGTCCGAAAAGGAGGCGGTGAATGATTTCTTGAGAAGGACTCCTGAACTTTTTAAAATCTCTGATACACGCTCGTCGTCAGAAACTTCGAGTACGCATTGGCCTAACAATAACTCGATCTCAAGACGAGAGCGTGAATCATTAAAATCTGAGCCCCTCAATTTATCAATGAGTCGTATGCAATGATGATAAAACCCCATATGTGACAAGTTCGTGACAACCTCCTGAAAAAGCGAAAAGTGATCCAACAACTCTCGTTCATCTGCAAGTTCAAGCCATTCGTTCACATATGTGTCGATCATTCTCAAGGTAGAGAGATCAAAGCTATTTCTTCTGCAAGTGTATACTAGAATCCCCGCTTTGTAAATCAATTCCAAGCACAGTTTGGGATTCTCGAAGCCAGCAAGACTTACTTCGATGCTGAAGTACTTCGAGATTTTGTATCGTGTGGAGATCTGGAGACTATTTGGAACTATGGCCATTAACTCCTGAATATAACCATGCTCTTGTTCAGGTATTCTGTCATGAAGCAACATCAAAAGGTCATCAAAAAGTTTAGTTTGCGTATTCGGCGCAATCGCCAGCGAGCGTCCAAAGAAAACTTGAGCTGCATCATGATCTGCTGTCAAGCACGTAGCTATGATGTTTAGAAGTCTCTCGCTACCAAGATTCGTTGTTTCAATCAGGACATACTCCTTGACGACTTGTATAGCACGATTGACGTCGTTGAGATCAAGAAGGGCACAAGTAGAGTACTCGATTCGGTCTGAAAAAAAGTTCATTGACTCTTGAGTTTGAGCGAGGCGCAAACAAGGCAAGTCTGATCGGCAAACCTCAAAGAAGCCGTCACTCAGTTGAGACTTGAGTGCAAACTCAAACAATATACGGGACATTTGTTGAATGTACTTTGCGTGTTTTCCTTCCAATAAAAGCTTTGAGAGTCGAGGAAACCATTTTGACAAACACCAAGAGAGAACAGTATCGTTGATTGAAGCTGACCTTAGATATATCACACACCGCATGAGAAAAGCTCGGTGAATATTAGTCATTTCTTTCACAGGAATGGATTCTAAAATAGACGATATAGTTGAGGCTGATTCTAGACCAACCTCGAGGTGCTTGAAGAACTCAGCAACATCATTCTCGCTGAAAAAATCGGTAAATTGTGAGACTGGGGCAGGGTTTTGCATAAACGTATCAGGAAGACTTTCCGTTATCAGAATGATACTCACAGGGACGGTGGAGCTTTCCGGAAGCCCATTTCGCCCAAAAGCTCTAGAAATCTTTTCTGCAAGTGCGGAGTTATCAAATTTCCTGTCGCAGGAAACAATATCGTATAGATCGCGAAGAAAGGGTTCTAGCTCTGCGTCATCTATCTCAGGTAAATCGAACGTCGGATCATCTTTTGCCAGAATCTTATACTGCATGATCTTTAATTTGAGTGCCAGAATACATTTGTGCAACTTTGGCGTAGGAGAAGCCTTATAGATAAACTCAGCAATTTTAACAAAGCCAGATAGCATTTTCAAGCCATTGAGGTAATATTTGTGGGCGGCGGAGGCGTCGCATAGCGACAAACAAGCATTGAAGTTCGAGCCCAGCAAGAACGCGGAGGCAATGTCCCAAAACAAGTTTAGATTCAGAGGCGAGGGTTTTCTGCTAATGGATTGTGCTTTTGATGCCAACATTTTCAAGATTGATTGGAAAACAAAGAAATGGAAGGAGATTAGCGTAGTGAGGGGGAACCCGGAATCAGGGGAGATTCCCCTTAACAAAGTTTCATGGGTCGTGGTGGTAGATATCAGTGACGAAGTGATGACTTTGTAGATGGTGGAAAGCTCTTCAAGAGCGTTTGTATGGCGCAGTTGCGTGTTCAAGTAAACCACATAGTGCTGGTGTTTCTTAACCAAACTGACCCTTTCTTCATGCGATTTGGACTCCATGTAAAGACATTGGAATGCCAAAGACAAGGCCTCATTGAGCTCTGTCAGTTTCGAAGCACAAAAAGAGGCGATCATATCCCGGGCAATTGCTGGAGCAGAACTCGCCTTCGATCCCGGATCTGTAGGAGGCAAATTGACTGACAACGGCTGCAAGGGAGTCGAGGGCCTTTCCCGAGAAAGAAACGATTGAAGAGTTTTTAAAGTATCATCTCGTGGAAAAGCACCGTTCATTGAGAGTTTGAGAGTTTGAGAGTCTGAGAGTTTGGGATTAATGAGGTGGTATGTCTTGCCAGATCAAATGGAAGATCGGAAGCAGAAGAATGGTATACAAACAAACTGCATGGGGAGGAAAGGCATATGGCGCGCTTTCAGAAAATTCGATGTGCGGTTTGTCTGTAGGCATATAGGGTTTTCAGTTTTCGGGTCCCGGGAACTAGTCGGAGTTAAGGTTAAAGCACGACCCTGCACTCGCTGGGATAGACGGGAAACTATTTCCATTCCCACGATCTTAGATGTAGTTTTTTAATTAACGGTTGGAATAATAGATATGGCAGTTAGCTTGTGAGCATCTAACACCACTGTCGTATAAATCCATCAAACTAGAAGTCAATTGGTTCCGACCTCGCTTACAAAGAATGGAAAATCAAAACATGGTCAAAATGGAAATCACCAAGACCGAGTGGGAGCTTTTCAGGACAACCCTCGGGCAACGTTTCGAGGAAGCCGCGTTCAATTCCATTTTCGTGGTCGTCAAGAAGCCCCATGTTCCCAAAATGGAGGATTTTGCCCCCGAGGACTTAGCGGGAACCTTGAAACCTTTACCCGAAAACGAAGCCGGTATCGTGACCTCTGACGCCGCTTTTTCATTTCTTATGGAAAACGTTGATAAATTCATGGAAGCTGAATTCGGAGCAGCCGAGCCTTTATTATTCGCAACCTCTCACAAGTGGAAAGAGTTGTTGGAAGTAATCTTCGATCGCTATCCCGGCTCGAAACAAATCCTCACCACCGACGGCTACAACAAGGCAGACTTGACAAACTGTAAAGTTCGTTGGAGCTGCTTCACCTTCAGAGGACACGACGGCGTTCAAACTGCAGCAGAAATTTTGGATACTCAGATCATGATGTTCTTCAGGACCCGCAACCTCGTCACTTGTTTAATGGGAGAGCCAAGCTATTGCTTTAGAGATGTGTGGTTGGAGGTGCAGGTGCTTTCTGAAAACGCCTATGACTAACTCTGTACACACAAGGCTAGATTACCATTAGTGCCTTGCAGTATTATTAGCATTTAACACCACTGTCGTATAACTATATCCGACATTGTCGCGCTCTTACATGTGGAATCTGAATCAGGTAGGAGATCAGAAAATGGAAGAAGTGGTGATGGACTAGAATCGTACTTAGAGATATAATGATGATGATCACTACATAAGTCCAAAATGAATTTAATGCGTGATCATTGTTTCGATTGATCCTCCTTTCTGCTTTATATAACTACCTCGAGTCCGCTTATGCGCATTGGCTCGAGTCAGCCGATCTGGCACTAGAACATCACGTGCGACATCACTGCCGTGGGTAAGCCTATGGCTCCCATTTAATAGCATTGACTGTGCTAAAACACATAGACATCATACCATAGAATACCGAACTCATCCTTTTTTAGAGTGTGCTGAGAACATAGTACAAAAGCCTTAGCATCCCCTGCATTGAACTTTCTAGATTTTCGCCATTGACGACGTACTCGCTTCATTTATACTCGTCTTATAGCTACCATGATACCGTCTACACTGCTACGCCAACATGCCAAACGAATAGATCTCGGCAACATGTTCAAGTCCGCCATGGCGCGGGTCAGCTCTCAGGCGATGATTCTCACAGCCGGAACAGAGTCAGCATCGTCGGAGCTCCACGGAATGACACTCTCTTCCGTTTGTTCTTTGTCTGTGCATCCAACCCCGCTTTTGCTGTTCAATCTACACTTGCCCAGTTACACTTCCAAGACTCTCCATGAGAACAATGGTATGTTAGGTCTACACGTGATGCCTCCGACGAAAAAGGCAGTGACTTTGGGGAGAAAATTCGCTGGGGGCGTCAAGAGAAACCCGTCTCATTTCGATGCCGAAAGCGAGGACGGCGAACTCTTCCACGAGATGACCACCCCATTCAAGGGTCTACAAAATGCATACTCGATGCATAAGGCGAGCAACGGTGTACTAATCCCCATATTGAATGAACTGGAAGTGGTATTTCTATGCAAAAAGCACACAGTTTTCTGTGTGGACAACCATGAATTGTGGGTGGTGAAGGTCGATGATATTCTTTTTCCTAATAGAAGCCTAGAATCAGATTCTTCCGGGGGACTTTTATACTTTCAAAGAGGCTTCCACCAAGTGGGCCCACTGCTCTCTGAGTCATAACGTTGTGAACTTTAGCATAGCCCGAGGGCTTCTTGTGCATACACTCTACATTTATCTCATTCACATATGCAATATTCTATTTTGGAAAGGATATTTCCAGTTCAGTAGCCCTTGAGCTCCGATCTTAAGTCCCCCGAGGCTTCCGCGATCTTGGGTATGATACTTTCGAGACGATCGTGCATATCTCTTTGCTTCTTTTGAAGCTTTGATGTCAAGGTCTTTTTGAAGCTTTTGATTTCCCCGTTTAGTTTAGCGACCTCATCTTTCTTCAACCTTAACTTGACTTCCATTTTCTTTAACCTGGCCTCCGCAGCTTGCCTTTCTTCCTCCACGTTTCTGACATCCATTTTCAACTTGGTGGTATCCTGTTCATATTCCCTGATGTACGACTCAAGCTCGAAAATCTCCAGCTTCAACCGTTTCTCCTCGCTTTTGTACTCGATTTCGAACTTGTCATCGTTACTCTCGAGCTCATCAATTTGGCGCTCGAGTTCTTTGACTTCGTTATCCAACTGAGTGACAGAATTTTGTAGGCCTCTCAACTTGCTACCAAGTCTTCCTTCGTTAGATTGTGTCGCCCCATATTTATCTATTTTGTTTCTCAATAGGTCGATTTGGCGTTTTAGCTCAGCAACCCGTTTGCTTTCATCTTTCTTCGTCTTTTTGAGGCTTGATTTGACTTCCCCCAAACTAAAGATGGTGTACAGTAAACTGGATTGGAATAACTCGATAGTGGATGAATTTTGGGGGCCTTTTGTCTTGAAATGCCTATTAGAAGCAGTGCTCACAACGTGACGCCCGATCAAAAGGTCGTCTTCCAAAAAGTCGACTTGAAACTGGTGCAGTGAGAACAAGCCATAGACACAAACAAAAGCTCTGCCCTCTTCTGATTCAGAAGACTCAGATACATTCACGTCAACGAAATTCCACGGAATGTTGTTCACGCGAACTGAGAGGCTGGCCAACACAGTATTGAGGTCAGAAGGGTCCATTAGTTCAAATATAACTCTCGAGTCCTCGACTGAAACCAAAACTAGGTCAATTGTCTTCAGAGAGTTCGACGGGGTAACACTTGGTTCGTTTTTTATTGGGGGCCCTGAGAAAAGGTCTGGTCTAACAACCAATATCTTAATCGCGGCTAGCCAGCTCCAGATCGGTTGAATCGAGATGGTATAACACTTATCCATTATGGTAGTGGAGGGGACAATGGTGCTATTGGACCGCTTACGATCCACTACTGTTCTGCTATTGCTGTGTTTGGATCCGGGAATGGGTATTTTGCTTGCAAGTGGCTTCATGCAGAAAATCTTGAAGTTCTCGGCACTGATCGACTTGTTGTAATCATGCGATGGCGTTTCTAGTGGGGTGTCAGCAACCTGAGGATTTAACTTGATCTCATATGGACCTGTTGTAGCTGCGTTTTGAGATCTTGATTGCTCCATGTTGATGACAACCATTGATTCCGAAGACGAGCTTCGAGGTAGACTGGATATTAAGCCCCCCTTCTTGAAACCACTATACGGTAAATCTGGTGTGAGGCTCGATAGGTGATCTAAAGTTTTGGAATAATCTTTCAAAATGAGAACACGTTTCAAAAACGGCGAAATGGTCAAGCTGATGACATGTATGCAAAGTACCAAATAGGCAAAATTTATGATGATGAATATCTCCCTTGAAATGAATGAAATGCGTTGAATCAGCTTGTCGCTGAGCGGGAGGTATTGGATGAGTAGTTGAAACACGAATCTGCTCGCCCATGATGCTTTCGCAGAGAACACCTTGGTGTCCTCGAAATATGTGCTTTTCTTCGATGACAAGAAATCGATTGCTGACAGGCGTGAAGCGGATGAGTCTGGATCAAGGTAAACTTGAGAGTTTGGATGATGCAGGTCGCCACCAAGCAACAAAAAGGGCGAACAAAGTCTCGATATGTCACTTAAAATCACCGAGGGATTCATACTTGACGTTCTCTCCTTAATATAGTTTGCCGCTACGACAAACGAAAAGCCAGTGACCAAATTTGCAAAGCTGCTCAGAATGGATCTGGCTTCAGTTCTTGTCGCGCCATTGATGTGAGTCTGTCCGTTATTTGTGGTTGTAGTTGTAGTGATAGAACTGGCATGATTGGTGCTATTGGAAACAACAGACACGTATGTTGTGGAACCCGTAGCATGTGTACCGATAAGCCTGCTAGCAATAATAGACTTTGCCAACACAATCAAGTACTGGAACCATGCACGAGGTAATGAGTAATGACATACCAACAATATGAAAGAATTGACGGAAAATAGCTGTAGAAACTCGCCAAGCAACTCGGAGCGGTAGTATGAATATCTTTTCCTTGTATGCGACTCCAAATTGAAGTTGATATGGTCATCTGACTGGAGAAAGTAGCGGGCAATGATCTTTCCGGCAAGAGACCTGAATGACCCCAGAAGTATATAAGACGAAAGAACAAGGCAGCTCACGCTTTGAGGTAGCGTGAGTAATATGAAAATGAGCGCCACGACATCGCAGCCAGGCTTGGGCTTCAATATAGCATCGCCGTAGTTTGACGAAGAAGAAAACACCCCACTGGTGTTGGGCCCAGATGAGAGTTGCATTTCGACATTGGGCCCTTGTGAGTTCTTTGCACGATTTTCAACGAGTGCTGCAGCGCCAGCACCCGTGAGAGCAAAAGGCGGTGGGGGTATAAGCTGGGCAGATTGGTCATTCAGTGTCAGGCTCAGCTTTGGAACTGGATGGCTTCCAGGCATACCGTAAGAAATCGAGCCAAGGTTTTACGTCTGTATGCCTTCTGGGATGAGACGAATGAATGCTTTTCTATTATTTATCGGATGGTTGATACCAGAGAATCTGACCGATCTTGTAGAATCTCTATGATTCTAGTATTTACAGGGTAGTGCCGTGCTGAGGATAATTTGGGTCTTTGTGAGTATGTACAGATGAAAAACGTTTTTATGGTTTTTTCTTTGCATGCTTGTGCGAGTACATGCACCTGGGGTCCCCGGAGCCCCGGCACGTCTTCCGGGACGCGTAAAAGAGCCGGGCGTAAAGGGTTTACAATCGAGAAAGAGAAAAACGAATATTGTTCCAAGTTCACTCTTCAAACCTTTTCCAATCTTTTCCAAATCGTTCCAATATTGCCATTCTGGAAAATCGTTCCCAATGAGCCTTCAGAACCAAACTTGACTTGTTCAAGAATGAAACTGGACATTTAGTGGACAAAATGAAGGATTTTGTGGAGTATCTCCAGGAAAAGGGTCTCTTGACTAAGAAATCTGGAAACTCCAGCGGTCAAGATGGCTTCGCGAATAAGAGACAGAAAACTCGTCCTGCTGGCAACAAGACGAAGAAACAGGACTATGG